>JAYJMB010036690.1:0-80579 GCA_036873735.1 Pouteria campechiana | reverse complement strand
CATCACTTTTTCATGCATACAACATGCATCTTAGTAACCTTATCACATCAATTATCAATTCACAATGTCATGCTTAATTCATAGCATTTCAAATTCATGACAATATAGTATGCATTCATACCTAAATGCATACATTCTCATTACAAGCATATTTATATTCATCACAATTAGATGCATTCTTTCAACATAACCATAGCAATTCACCTTTACTAATACATAAGTCTATCCATAGGTTCCCATAAGATGGCTTAACCCAAGAGGGGAGGAGTGAACTGGGTAAATAAAAATTCATTGCTTATCCTTTGTTGGGTCATTTTCCTCTTTTATGCTTGTGTGTGGTGTGGTATAAAATGAATAATAAAAATAATAAAAATGCATAAAGAATGAAATAGATTAGTAAACACATGCACACAGATAAGATAATTTTTATAGTGGTTTAGGATCTCATCCCTACATCCACTCTTCCAAGATCACACACTCATTGTGCCTTGGGTTCCACTATATCCCATATAATGGAAATACAATAATGCTCCTAGCACTCTTCTATTTTTCATGAGCTCACCAGAAAACTCATAAGTTTTGAAAATCATTAGCAAACTTGTCGGTTTTCCAGAGCTTACCAACAACTCATATAGTGTGTTTTTCACGAGCTCACCATAAATTCACTAGTTTCAATGATCACTAGAAAACTTGTTGGTTTTTCAGAGCTCACTAACAACTCTCTGGTTTCAAGTCTACTAGGATTATGTAGTGTTTCTTTTAAGCATAAAGAAAGATTTAGTCTTTTATAGTTCTAACAACATAGAAAGGTCTTCCCAAAATGTAAACTCAACAGCTATAAAAGTATGCAGGTTAAAGCTTATGAAAGATAGATGATGGTTTAAGCTCTTGGCCATAGGTGAGAGGATTTGCTAAGATTAAGCCTATCTAAAAAGTATTTCTTCACCAACTAAATTGTCCCACCTTTTCTCCTTCAATAACTTCTTTACATCTTCGACCGTTGGAGAAGATGGGTTCCATTGCATGCAACGATAAGAGCAACATTGAATAAATAAGACCGTTTGAATTTTCTTGCGATTGAAGTCCAGGTCTTTTTGTTTTGTCTCAAGCTGCTGTAACGTCATTCCGAGAGGAGGAAGAGTTGTGTTAAAATGTGTTCCTCATTTGAATAATCATAGCTTTGAAAACATTTTCAGTACCTCTTATTGCCAGAATTGGTGATTGATATAGGTATGCACAATGTCGGCACAAGTGCAGATGCCATTTGAATGTTAGTCATATAAATCAATTTTCCTTTGACAAGTCACAACCTCTTTGTCTGCATTTGTCTACCATAAGTTGTAGAGGAATTCTTCATAGGTTTGTCGGTCAGTTCAACTTCTATAAGAATGATTTTGTCTATTTGCAAGTAGCAGATGAACTTTGAGTAGCACAGATGAAGTTGAACTGTTTGATAGACAAACTCTTCTTTATCTGCTAGAATTCCTCTAGAAGATTTGTTTATTGATCGTTCCTTCACGTATGTGCTTTGTCTATTATAAATAATAAACTAACTCTTGATAGCGCTGATGAAGTTGGGCTGATCGACTGATAAACTTCTCCATTGATATGAACAAACAAAGTGAAATATTCTTCCTTTGTTCTTCATTGTCTGTTGGAGGTAGTAAACAAAGTTCACTCTATCTAGCACTAATAGATGAAGTGTGGTTTTCTTCTTTTGTTCCTTATTATCTATTGAAGGTTATAGATAAAGCTTACTTTAATTTGCTCAAACAGATAAAGTGTGGCATCCGACTAATGTAAGCGATAGACGAATTATGTTTTGCTTTGTCTTGGACTAAATACTTTGCACGTCGTATTTGTCTATTGTAAGTTGTACATGATCATGCCTTTGTCTGTTGAAGTCCCTTTTTAGTCTAAGTATCTCTTGTCTATTTGGCTTCGTTTATGCTCACTATATAGCTTCTACATCATCTTCTACTTTGGCTAATACTTTTTTTGCTGTAATAGATGACCTTCGATCTGTAGACAAGGTGAAGTTCTTCAACTGTTCTACATACACCGAGCAATAGAAGGGGTTTATTCTTGTAACTTCTTTGTTTCTGTATTCTTGGTTTGTATGTCTTGGCTTAGCTGAAGTTGCACTCCCATCTTTGTTCATATTACCTTTTTATCCTTAGACTAATCCAATCCTCTAACTTTGTTGATTAGACAAAGTTTTCTCTTCTTTGTTCATGATTATTTGGGTGGCAATTTCTTCTTTCTTCCTTTGTTTGAGTATTTGATGGAGCTTCTTCTTCTTTCTTTATCTTAGATAACCTTTGTCTAGTTGGTATAGATAGTTCAAATTTCTTGAACAACATTATGTGCTTTGATCATTGCTTCATCTTTAACTTCTTATTTTGCATTTGTCTATTGAATTTTTCTCTTTGAGGTTAATAGACAATGCAAACTCATTGTAGCTCTCATCTTTGAAGTCGTGTTTATCTCTCACTACTTTTGTTCATGGAAGCATATAATGCAACCTTTTGTGTTGCTTATCTCCAAACCTTTTGTTTTCTTTTTCTTCTTCCATGATTTTCATCAATTTAGCTCATTTGGAACATAGTAGATAGTTGTGGTAGTTTGTTACAAATGATCATTATCCTGCACTTACTACATTGTTAACTTTCATATATAATATCAAAATGGATTTTATCCTCATGTAACTATAATATTTTGTGAAGCAAGGATAATGTACATCTTTATTAAGTGCACAATATAAAAGCTTAAGTAATTGTGATGCTTAGTATAATTTAGCACATTTATACAGTAAAAATTAATTAATGTTCATGATGTGTGCACCATAAAGTGAATAATGTATGCTTGTGTAATTAAACATTCATGATTATGTGTTTATGTTAATTAATGTTTATCAATTCATGATCAATTACATAGAAGTAATGCAGAAGATTATCACACCACATAGAAGTAATGCAAAAGTGTCATAATGTTCCTCAAAAACAATAAAGAATTCAATCACGCTACATAGAAGCATCGCAGAACCCTATGATATTACTCAGAAGCAATATAGAAAATGTTTAGTCACACTAAACTAAGACAAAAGGAACTTCGATCACACAGAAGCAACCCAGAAGATATGTCAAGCGATCAGAACATATTAGAAAAATTTTTAGAGTAACACAGAAGCAAAATAGCATTACACAGAAGTAATGCAGAACTTGTTATGGTACACAAAAGCTATGCAAAAATCATGCATAATCAAGTCAAAAGAAATATCAGAGACATATTTGATTCAACATGATTAAATGAAGATATACAAAAGTAAAGACTAAGCTTCATAAGTGAACCAAAAGATACTCAGAAATTCTTTAGAGGCTTGAAATATATCCATTGAAGATTAATACAACGGATAGAAATTCTGAAGAGGATACTGCAAAAAATTTACCAACCACAAAATCACTTCAGAAATTTTGTTGAAGTATAAATCGAAGCATAGAAGTTTTGAGGATACACTTAGAATTTCTGAACTCAAACTTGTTGCAAAAGTCATCACCAAATTTGACTAACTAGTTCGAAAATGGTTTCAAAGAATGCAATAGCTAAAATTTCAAATCCTATATAAAGAGAATTAAGATGACATAAAAAATAACAGAGAGATTACACAAAAAATCATTTTGATTAAGAAAAGAGTATTCAAAACCTTTCATCATTCAACTCCAACTGCTACGTCACTGCCAAAAGTATTTAAAATCCTCAACATCAAATCTACGTCAACTTCAAAAGGAGTTTGAATATGATCTGATTGCTTACTTTGTTCTTTCAATTAAGCTTTAGCTTTCATGCATGTTAGCCTAAATAAGAGGCATTATAATTGTACATTCATTTTAAAAAACCAAGAGTTAGTTGGTAAGATCTATAAAACCAACTATTTGTAAAAGTTTTTGGTTAGCTTAAAAAATAGTAAGTTAGTTGGTAAACTTGACAACCAACGTATAAGAGTTTCTAGTCAACTTGGAAAACCAGTAAGTTATTGGTGAGCTTGTAAAATCAACAATTGTTATAGTGGAACCTGAGTTCAGTAAATAAGACTAAATCAAAGAAGTGGAGTAGGAACTTAGGAATGGTCGAACCACTATTAAAATATTGTGCATGTGTTGTATGTTATTATCTCCTTCATTTTAAGCACGTATAGTCATTTATTGGCCAAAATTTTTAAAAGCTCGATTCCTTCCCCCCCTCTTGAGCTATATTTAGTCAGGGAATAACAAGTGTTATCAGAGTAGGCTTCACTAGTTAATTTTCAAATACTAGTATATTAACTAGTGAAGAGAATTAAATGCCCAATATGTTTCACAATGCATCTGTTGAAGGGCAATCCACTTCTAGACCCCCACTTTTTGATGGAACCAATTATGAGTATTTGAAGATGAGAATGCAAAACTTCTTAATTGCCATAGATTACCAGTTATGGCTCATTGTTAAGAATGGAAAGAGTGTTACAAATATAGTAGATAAATATACACCTGAAGATATTCAAATAGTAGAATGTGATGCTAAAGCAAAGGATTGTCTTTACTGTGCACTATCTTTATCTGAATTTGAAAAGATTTCTGCATGTGGCTCAACCAAAGAAATCTAGGATAAACTCAAATAGCACATGAAGGTACAAATTAGGTAAAAGAAACTAAGATAACTATTCTAGAACAAGAATATGAAGCCTTCTCCAGGAAAGAATCAGAAACCATCTCTGAAATGTTTGGAAGGTTTTAGAAAATCACCAATGGATTGAAAAGCTTGAGTGAGAAATATGAAGAACCCAAGCTAGTTAAGAAAATATTGAGATCTCTACCTAGATTCTAGATGCCTAAAGTAACTACCATATAGGAAACAAAAGATCTGAGTAAAATGAAAGTAGAAGAACTCATGGGATCACTTATGACCCATGAAGTCTTAATGAAACCAAATGTTCCAGATGAATTCAAAGGCAGGAAGATTGCTTTGCAACCTGAATCAGAAAATGAATAATCTTCAAAAGAAGCCTTAACAAGTGAAGATGATGAGGAAATGACAATAACAACCAAAAGGTATAAAAATATGATCAGAAAGAAGAAATTTAGAAACAACTTCAAAAGTAATAACAAGAGCAAAGAAAAGAAGAAGGAGATTCCAATATGTTACAATTGCAACAAATTTGGACACATGAGATTGGACTGCCCAGAACCAGATAAAAGGTAAGGAGATAAAAAGAAAAGGTATAATTCTTAGTTTGATAAAAAGAATACTTCTAACAATAAGAACTTTAACAAGAAGAAGAAAGCAATGGTTGCATGGGAAATGCTGAAAAATGTGATGCAAGAAAATTTAAGTAAAACAGAAGAAGAAAATGAAGCTCAATTTAGTTCACTCAACTCCAAAAAAGGAAATAAGGAGGAGCATCATATAGAATTAAGCTTCATGGCTATTCATCAAGATGAGGTAAATTCAAAATTGAAACTTTTGATTTAGAAGAATTGTTAGATGTATTATATTCAGACTTTAAAACTTTAAACACTAAACACAAAGAAATAAAAGACAATCCATGAATGGTCTAAACTAAAATAAGAAAATACTCAACTTAAAACTAACATTAACATATAACTTAAGCAAACAAAAGCAGAAAATCATGATCTTAGAAAAACTTTAACTTTAACATTATTTAAACTAAAGGCAAAGAAGAAAAGTAGAGAAAACCAAAGAAAGAAAAGTAACAATCATAGAAGAACATTAGAACTCAAATAGAACCTGGTTTGGGTACCAAAAACTATTCCTAACATAATAAATACATCAATATCTATAGACAATAAATTAGTAGCATTTAAAAAGTAATAGGTGCCAAAATATTCTGCTTCAAACTCACCTGGACTTATTATTACAGGGGTGCTTGAGAGCCACAAGAAGTAGTAAATGGTATATAGATAGTTGTTGCTCAAGATGCATGATAGGGTAGAAGGAGCTATTCATAGAATTAAAAGTTAAAAATAGAAGAATAGTTACCTTTGGAGATAATGGAAAAGGTAGAGTGGTTGGGATTGGTAAGATCAGCCAACCTCCCCCTATTACTATTTCAAATGTTTTACTATTAGAAGGATTAAAACACAATCTTTTAAGTGTTAGTCAATTTTATGATAATGGTTACAAGGTTGCGTTTGAATCACAAATATGTTTTATAATAGATAGTTCAAACTCAGTTGTAGTCCTTGGTAAAAGATGTAGAAAATAGTATTTATTAGATTTGAGGGATATCCAAGTAAAATGTCTTGTTATGAATAATCAAGAATCCTTGTTGTGGCATAGAAGACTAGGACATGCCAATAAGTTCATGATTGAAAAACTATACAACAAAGACTTATTGTTAGCTTACCCAAATTAAAGTTTGACCAAAATAAATTATGTGACGCTTTCTTAAAAGGAAAGCAAGTTAGATAATCATTCAAATCTAACAAAGAAGTATATATAACTAAGACACTTCAATTGCTACACATGAATCTTGTTGGACCAATAAGAACTAGAAGTCTTGGGGGAAAATATTATGCATATGTCATTATGGATACTATTTTAGATTCACCTAGATAATGTTTCTTATATCCAAAGATGAGACTTTTTCATTCTTTGAAACAATTACCAAGTATATACAAAATGAATAAGATTATCATATATTATCCATAAGAAGTAATCATGATGGAGAATTTGAAAATCAGAAATTCACTGCTTTTTGTGAAAGTAATGGAATTTTACACACCTTTTTTGTACCAAGAACACCTCAATGAAATGGAGTAGCTGAAAGTAAAAACATATCTTTGTAAGAGATGGCAAGGACAATGTTAAGTGAATATGACTTACCTCAATATTTTTGGGCTGGAGCAATGAATACTTCATACTACATTATTAACAGAATTTTTACGAGATCTACACTCAACAAAACTCCATATGAGTTGTACTATGGCAGAAAACCAAACATCTCTTATTATTACACTTTTGGTTGCAAATGTTTCATTCTTAACAATGGAAAATTGTGGGAAATTTGATAGCAAATCTAATGAAGGCATTTTCCTTGGTTATTCTATTGTTAGCAAAGCATTTAAAATCTACAATCTGAAAAATAAAACTTTAGAGGAGTCTATTCATGTAAAATTTAATGAAAATACTAATCCCTCTAGAAATGAGCGATTTTGATGATGAGATAGGAGAACTTACAACTTTTGGGGAAAAAATAAAAATACAAGATGAAGACAAAGATTCTTCATAAATAAAAACACACAAAGATGAAGAAGAACTAGATGATGGACCATCCATCAATAAGGTAAATAATGAAGGTAACAATACTCTTTCAAAAGATTGGAGATTCATGCATGATCATCTTGAAAATCAAATAATTTATGATATTTATGATAAGGTAAGAACTAGATCTTCATATCATTAAATATGTGGTAACTTTGCTTTTATCTCTTGATTAGAACCAACTTGCATAGATGAAGCTTTAGAAAATGAAAATTGGATTATAGCCATGCAAAAAGAATTAGATCAGTTCAAATGTAACAATGTGTGGACACTTGTTCCAAGACCCAACCATCAATTTGTAATAGGAACTAAATGGGTTTTTAGTAATAAATTAGATGAATTTGGTATAGTAATAAGAAATCAAGAAAGACTAGTAGTAAAAGGATATTGTCAAGAGGAAGGAATAGATTTTGAAGAATCATATGCTCCACCAAAATTGAAGCTATTAGAATGTTATTACCATTTGCATCTTTCATGAATTTCAAACTTTATCAAATGGATGTTAAAAGTGCATTTGTAAATTGTTTTATAAATGAAGAATTTTATGTAGAATAACCTCCTAGGTTTGAAAATCCTTATGATTCAAACCATGTCTTTAAACTCAAGAAGGCTCTCTATGGATTAAAACAATGTAACACCCCACTTTTCAAGGTGCTACTTAGGCAGGAATAGGAAGACTCTCAGCCAGAATCTCCCTTGAACTTACCCTCTTAAACCCATATAAGTATTCACAAACACCCACATGTGCCCAAAATTGTAGTTGCACTGTAACGGTGAAGTGTATGGAAATCATCATCACATCTAATAAAGTAATGACATGCAAATCAAGATACTTCATGCACTTAAATTTACATTAATTACACCAATGACATATTGAATAAATCACACTTTTTATACATCCCAAAATATATAAAAAAAATGCAAAATTCTAAATATCATGGTTTATCCCTCTCCTGAGCTTTAACCCCTCATTGGGCCCCGTCTTTTGGCCTATCAACTAAAACATAATAAAATAAAGTGAGTATGAGTAACTCAGTAAGCACACATAATTTAAATCAATAATCAAATCATAGAATGTATATATAAAGATTCATATGCTCACAATGGAATTACTATCATGAAGTAAATACAAATAGCGACAAAATTCCTCAATACGAATCTACTAAAATGTCCCTTATATCTGATCATCCCTATTCACATTTAAATCATCTTCCTTCCTAATTCATTCCTTTTATTTTCAATCATCCACTGTATTTATGCTTGCAACCAATTAGTACCTATTCAGAATGCCATCAACTAAGCCAAGTGAACACAACCACAACCAAATAGACTCATCTTTCTTACAACTTCGGTATACTTTGGTCTTTCCCTACTACCCTAGTTATGAATGTTATAAGTCTTGAAATATCCCACCTTCACTGCAACTTAGGGGTTGTATGTTTTCCATTTACACGTACTAAGTAATTAGAGGAGTCTCATAAATAATAGATTGATCAAACCTCTTTTGCTAGGAGCGACGGTATGAAGAAACAAAGCCCTAACAAGGGTGGGATCCCAATAAACAAATAGCCTTCCCGATAGGCATCCAAACCCAATTTTCTATAAATCATATATAGACGAATATGAAATTCTTACTCAAATTACTCAACATAGTAGAATACTTTCATTCAATTATCAACCCACTAATACAAAACCTTATGTCACTCAATGTTGATCATATCATCACAATTAACCAAGCGTACCTTCGATTCTTAACAGATAGCCAAACTCAATTGCATACTTAGTTAAGATATCACTTTCAAGTACATGCATTCTTATGTTATTCCATTGATTATCATAACTTGATACTTCTTATGTCTTCATTATATTTCAAATGTTTTTAAAGGATATTCCCATAAAACATACCTTTAATTAGTAGAAATATCATAAAAATATCTAAATTGACAAAATATACAAAATACTAAAAATTTGCAAAAGTTACTATTCATAGAGACTCCTTACCGTGATAGGGAAATGCCATGCTGCAACAGGGTAACACTATATCAAAATTATACTATTCATAGTGAATTCCTACCATGGTAAGGACATTTTGTGCCGCTGTAGGGAAGTGCCATGCCACGGCAAGGGACTGCCTTGCCACAGTAGGGTCTTTGCTATCTTTTTTTCCTGCACTTTTTGAGTTTCATGCCACGGTAAGGAAGAGGCAAGGACCCTACTGCCTACCAGTTTTTCTTGAAAACTTATTCTCTTATCTCATTCCAGATGTTCCTTGTTTAACCACTTTAATTTCCCCTTAGTCCACTTTGTTTAAACTTGATTCTTCTCCATTATTACCAACTATCCATTAAAATACTCCGATAAACAATACCTTCCCATTTACATCATGTAGTGAGTTCATACTTTTAGTGAAGTTCATAAAACTTCACATGCACTACCTACTTCCTAATTGCATTCATTTCTTTCATCCATACTTAATTCTCTTTTTTCCAAACTTCTTACTACCCGATTTGTTTGGTTTGCATATGTTTAAAGTATAATATGCTAATTTTTATCCCAAAATTAACTCATAATATGTATAAGCTAAGATAAGCTGAAATATTGGTTCCAAATCACATATAAACAACGTCTAATAGAAACTCTTCTTTAATTTACATGCAATACATCTATTCTTCTATCCAAAACATGTTTTCCCCCAAACCCTAATCTTCCAGCTATATAAATTAACTTCATAACTACATTTTAGTACTTTCTACTTAACAGGATTTAATAATTAGTAATAGGATCAATTTACCTTACCTTCTTCTCCAACTAGAAATGCTAAACTTGGACTGGAAGGTTAAAACTCCCAGTCCTCCAAAATTCCTCTTGCTCTAGCTCACTCCACATAGCTTTTCCTCCATGTTGGATTGTTGTAGCATACTCAGTTATCAATCTCCCAACAGTTCTACCTCCAAATCTACCAAAATTTGTTGTTTCCAATACTTGGAGATCAAGGGGAGGGGCTGGAACAGTTTCTGGGTTGAAAATGGGAGCTGGTAGAGCATTTTAAACTCCACCCCCATGGTACTTCGGTGGTGCATTAAAATAGGTGTGCATATGACTTATCTACCATATTTTTCTATCCACTTCTTTCACCATAATTCTTTTTAATTCATTGTAAGATCCAATCCACTACCCATGTCTAACATGATTTCCTATTTATATTACAATTTATACTTTATGGTCCCTTTTTTATACACTATAAATCATTTTTTTCCATTTCAAAAATTTTAGGGCCTCACAAACAAGCTCCTAGAGCATGGTTTGAAAGATTAAGTAAATTCTTAATAGAAAAAAGGATTTATAAGAGGTAAAGTAGACACCACACTCTTTATCAAGCATGACAAAAATAATATCCTAATTGTTCAAATTTATATGGATGATATTATATTTGGTGCAACTAATGATAAATTATGTCAAGACTTTTCTAAATTAATACAGGGAGAATTTGAGTGAGTTTAATGGGTGAGATGAACTTCTTTCTGGGACTTCAAGTAAAATAAATGAAGGAATCTTTATCCACCAATTAAAATATACCAAAGAACTACTCAAGAAATTTGATTTGAAAGAAGGGGAGCCATTAGCCACACTAATGATTATAAGCATCAAAATGAATAAGGATGAAAAAGGTAAATCTATCTATTAAAAATTATATAAAAGTATGATAGGATCTCTTTTATATTTAACTGTAAGTAGTCTAGATATTATGTTTAGTGTACACATGTGTGCATGATTTCAGTCTGATCCTAAAGAATCATATCTAATTACTATTAAAAGAATATTTAGATACCTTTTAGATACTCCAAATCTTGGGCTATGGTATCCAAAATTTGAATTAGTAGGGTACTCTAACTCAGATTTTGTTGAATAAAAAGTAGATAAAAAAATTACCTTTGGAATATGATAATTTCTTGGAAGCATGATTATATCATGATTCTAAAAAAAAAAAAATTTTTTAGCCTTATCAACTACTGAAGCTAAATATGTAGCTATACATAGTTGTGGTGAACAAATTTTATGGATAAAACAGTAATTGAATGATTATGGATTGAAATATATTGATATTCCTATTAGATGTGGGAATACTAGTGCAATAAATCTGATTAAGAATCCAATACTACATTTAAGAACTAAACACATAGAGGTCAGATATCATTTCATTAGAGACCATGTACAAATCCATAACATTGGCTTAGAATATGTACCAATTGAAAGTCAATTAGTAGACATTTTTACAAAACCTCTTTCCGAAGATAGATTCTGTAAAATTAGAAGAGAACTTGGTATAATTGATCCATGCCCATAAAATACATATTTGATACTAATGTTTAAATGCCTATAAATATTCATAAATATTAAATAAATTAATCTAGAAGTATGACAGAAGTAGCACAAAATCTCTGAACTTTACTTAAAATACTTCAGAAGTAGCATAAAAACTCTATCAAAACACTAAGGGTACATAAAAAATCACATAGAAGTTCTATAACACTTACTCAAAACTTCTGTCACACGGGTCTAATGAATCCAGTACTTCTACATGTCAAAAACTAATTATGTAGAACTTCTGAGATCAGTAACACAGAAGTTCTATTGAACTTTTGATCTGCATAGAACCTCCGCCCATTGAATTTCACTTCTGTGTAAGGTCCATAGAACTTCTAAGGCTATTAACTAAGAAACTCTATGTAAATTCTATGTCACACAAAACTTCTGTTACACTTTAACAAAAGCTCCATTCTCTACTAAAACCCTAAACTCAAAAACTCAAACTTAGCAACTCTATATCATTTTCTTGTAACTCTGAGCTTGTTTCTCAGAAAAGGCGGTTCAAAATTTTCCATCATCTACATTTTTCCCCCATCAAAATGCACCCATTTTGATAAATCCCAAAGATGTTCCATCCTCAAAATCTCTGAGAACTTTCTCATTCAAAACCTAAGCCAAAAGCTCCATTCGTTACTGCAGATGGAAAGAATGAAGGGGGTTAACAAGCAAGCAGAAATGTCATCTTCAGATTCTGAAGAATGAAGAAGAGAGATAACAGAAGAGGAAACACCAAGAAAAAGGAAAAGAACAGAAGATTACGTTCTTAAGGTAATCTTCAATAGAAATTCTTCTGCTTACGATAAGTTCAATAAATATTTTGGAGGAAGGAAAATAGTGAAGGGGAGAGTGTTTGGATTTGAGGCATTTGGAGAAAATGGCCTAAATCTTGAAGTAACAATCTGGATTAAGTTCCAAGGATGGGAAAGCTTTATAAGCTATAAGGATAAATCATGTTCTAGACTAATTCAAGCCCTGGTTGCAAATTTCAACTACAATACCAAAAAGTCATGGATTAGAAGAATTGAAATTAATTTATCCTTAGAAATTATGAGAAATGTTTTTGATATTCCTAAGGTAGAAAATTAAGAAATTGATTGGCCATCAGACAGAATAAGGCTATTCTTAGATTTGGCTGAAGTGGAAATTAAAGAGAATGCAACTTATCTACATGTCAGCCATCTGAATTTAAATCTTAAGATGAATCATATATTGATTTACAACAACATATATCCCAAGATAGGAGGTACTTATCAGATCTTTGAGAACGAAGTCAAGATCTTATGGGCACTAAAGCATAGGAAAAGATTAGAACTGGCTCAAATAATAGTTGATCAAATTTACTTGGTGAAGACATCTACCAAGTATTACCTACCTTATGGGAGGTTATGAGCAAGATCATGAAGACAACAAACATTAATCTCTCCAAGGAAGATGGAGAAGACTACATGGCAAAAGAAGCAATCAATAATGATACAGTGAAGAGAATTGGCTTCAAACTAACTCCACAAGGCTGGATCTCCCAAAAGCCAAGAAAAGAAGAACAAATGAAGAGAATAGGAGAAGAAGGAAGAATTAGGCAAGATACTGCGGAAGAAGAAATAAGAGAAGAAGCCATAGAAAAGAATAAAAGAGAGATAGAAATAGAAGAATCAGAAAATATTTTGAGAGAAGGACATGAAACAGTAGTAGCAACAACCACCACATCTTTCACACCCATCGTATCCCCATCTCCCATAAGACCTACTCATCAACCAACCACACTAACCACTTCAATTCCAACTACACAACCCATCCCACATAACCTAGAAGATAGACTAACTCTTATTGAATACTTTTTGTCTACTCTAGTGCTTTAAATGAACAGAATGGATCATAGGATTAACACTGCAATGTCATCAATGATCCTGAGAGCTGATAAGATTGATGAATGACTTAACTCTCTACAATCTCTAGTAGAGTCATTCAAAAGTCAAACTTATAACCCTCGTTTATCTTCACCTCCAACTCATTTCCCCTCACCTCCACATCACTTCTTTCCAGTTAGAACTAACTCTCCCATCACAATGATGTCTTCCCCCACTCACTCCCCTCATCCATCCTTTCCTATAATTCCAAAGGTTGTTCAACCTGAGAGTGAACCTACTGAAATTGCATCTTCCTCTCTTCCAACATAGCCTCCCTCAGTTCCAAATTCTAAAGTAAATCCATGTCGAGCAATTGTTAGATATGGTAAATACTTCACAGTTCCAATTCATAGAATCCATTTTCTTCCCCCAGGGCTAGCAATATGGCTAGACTGGACTTGCCTTGATCTCATTCACTTAGGAGAAGTAATCCTTGAATAGATTGTGGACCTTCCACCATAATGGAACACACCCTTAATTCGTCTAGAGTGGAGAAGACCTCTAACTCTTCAACAAAGTCCTCCACAGTCTCCTCCAAGATCATTCGATGTTAATCCTTATATCCTTATTCATGTTTCAAATCCAATCAAGATGACATTTTCTAAGTTTGAGAGTGTCACGCCCTACCTTCCGAGGCATGACGCTACATTTTTTCACATAAATTTACCAATATTTTCCCACTTTTAGGGTGGGCTGCTCTGTCCAAAATTTGGCAGAGCCTCCTATGAATTTCATCCATTCAAACCTATACAATATTCATCAAATAAAATAAAATAAAATAATCACATAACTCTAAAACACACACCCACACTCCCACAACCTAAGATCGGCCTGAATCATGATGACATTATATACAATTGGGATCATACCATTCTAATACAACATTAAATATATCTATCTATGACATGCCATATATTTGATCATACATTAATTGAAATATTTCCACTATAATTATACAAGCCCAATTGAAATATAATTATACATCACCTAGAACTTTTGAATTAAAGTATTCAATTTACATACAATTTCCAATTCAATTTATCTTATCACAAAAATAATGTCTTCAAATCTTGCTCACCAGCTCCAACTCCCGGTTGGAATTCTTTACCTATCTTGTCAGCTAAAAAAAATAAATAAAAAGGCATGAGTTCGGGCAACTCAGTAAGTAGACATGATTCAAAAATAGTAATGAATTAAAATATTATATTTAAAACCAACACATAAATTTCATACCCAAATAATTAACAAATATACTCATGAAACCCTCATTTACATTATCAATTCAATCTCAAATGATTGCATTCTAGCATGCCAATATATTTCATAAATACATAATCAACTTTATTAATTTCTACAACTCATAATATCATTTCTATAAATCATTCGCACTATTCCTCAATAATCAATTAACCCTCCCATAAACAAAAAATTAAGTATTCCATACCAAGGGATATACATTATCCCAAACATTCATATACTCCAAACTAACTACATATCAACAATAAATAAATATGGGATATGCACTATCCCCAACCAACATACAAATGCCCAATTAAACAAATGGAATATTCCATATAACCAAAAGAAAAAGCCTACTTACTTTAGTGTAGAATCATAGCACCGTACCAAAATAATTCTTTAAATTCTTTGATTCCAAATCCATGTTTAATTGGCCCTGAATATATCATATATATTATAAATTCAAGCCCACTTTATTCCTTATTGAAGCAATTCATCAAACATATAACATAAAATCGCTTAATATAACATTTTCATTAAGACATAACTCCTAAATTCCATTTCTAGTTATGCATAATTACTCTACAACTCAATTAATATTGAATTCATCGTAATAATAAGTTAATTGAGTTCCTAATCCATTCCAACCATTACATAATGTGATTATATGTGAAATCCCCAATTTAGTATTCACTTTGATTACTATTTTCTTCATGGATCATAACATAATTTGATTTTTCCACATCTAAATCATGTTAAAAACACTACAATTAACCAATTAATCATCTTCCCCATGATTCTCACATCAATCCGTATCCAAATCCTCCAAAATGTTACTATTCACAAAATGTAAGAAACCCTAGCAAGGCTAAATTCATTAATTATTATGTTTAAATCACTAAAATTACTTATTAAATAATTTCCCCATGTTTAATACAACATACACCATGAAATTTCCCCCAAAAATCATTGTTTATGAAATTTACAAAACCCTAGCTAACAAAACTTCACAAATTCGCTTAATAGAATCGACTTACCATGGAATCTAGGTGTGTCTTCCATCCATAAATGAGAATTCACATCCAAAGCTAGCATTAGCTCCTTCCACTTGCAAGAAATCGGCACTGCCTCCATTTCCCATCATCCAAATCTCAAAAACCTAAGCCAAGAGGCATGCTTAAGTGATAATCTACCTAAAAAATAATTTTTCAAGTTCAAATGGCATGAATTTGAGCTAAACAAGATGGGTTCCAAAGCTAGGGCAGAAAGAGGTGAAAAATGGGAGGGGTTTCGAGCTTAAAAAAGATTAAATTTTTAAATACTCCGATGCGCTATAAAACACTTTTTGCGGCAGGAGAAAGTCTTGCCATAGTAAAGTCTTACTAGACAGGCAAAACATGGGTTTTTGGAGGTCTTGCCACGACAGAAAACCACCTTGCCATGGCAGAAAATGACCTTGCTGTGGCAAGGAAAAATCTTGCTATAGCAAGGTCTCTCTGGATGCCAAAAAATATGTTTTCTGGGAGCTTGCCGTGGTAGAAAAAACCTTGCCGCGACAAGCTCTTTATGTCTGACATAGTGTTACTATTTTGAGCACAACTTTCACATAAGATGTCCAAATGAGCTAATTTTTTAATTAGAAAGATAACTTCATGGGGTACAACTGTTATGTTAACAACTCTTTCTAAATCATCCCACAAATATGTGTAAAAGTCCAATAAAGTTGACCCATAACCTTCATCTCACTATTTTTTAGTCATTTATAATAGTTTCAGTGTATTATTCATAACTTCCCATATGATATTAGAATTGAGTGATTTTTCTTCCATTGGATAGATAATTTCATGATATATAACTTCTGTGTTGAACACATTTTCTAATTAGTCTATTATCCATGTTAAACATCAATCACAATGAACCCACTTTTCAAATTCAACATTTCATAATACACACTTGTGCTCCCTTAGTTTTCTTCCAAAATTTTCATTTTTCTCTCATCTATCATCACTAAAATTTTAATCATTTCATTTTCCATTAATTCCATGCATAATCATCCAATTTTCTTATTTAAGAGATTAAATCTCACCCCCAAACTCAAATAATCACCCATTCATTATAATGAGGTATTCAATTTCAAAACCCTTACATATAAAAATCATTAATGGTCCCAATTTATAATAACTACTTCAAATATCAAAACAATCACTTCACACACCTCATGAACATGAAATGGAACATGTTCATGCTATTCACCACTTCATTTGAGGTCAATTGCCAAAAATCACTTATTCAATTCTTTTTAATCAAATTTTCTGCTATAAATGACTCTATATGCCAATTTCATTTCACATCGAATTCAATACTCAATCCAATATTCCACACATGTCATAATACTTATGATGACCATTTTAGGCCATTCCTATTGATCATAATTATACTTTTTCCTAAATTCACCATTTTGGTTCTTTTTCTTCTGATTAATTTTATGTAAAGCTCAAAATAGTGAAATTTATCAAACTCATAGAGTAAACTCTACTCATTTTCACATTTCAAACACCACAGGTATTACAGAGAGTAAATCAAAAATCAATTCTTAAGTTGCTAGGATGTTTTTCTCTTAGTCTATCATTCTATCTCCTAAAGAACTTCTATTCTCAGAACTTGAGGATCCTAACATTCTCCATAGGATTCAGCTTCTTCCTAATCCTCCATTAACTCCAAAGGACCACAAAATTCAAATTCCTGATAAAGAGTCAATCCTTCAAAATTATTTTGAGAAACTTCTTCACTCACTCCCAACTTTAAAGAAACTCAGAACCACCTTTCCATCTCTATCAAGACCTCTCAACAACATTTACAAGACTGAGGAAGAGTTCACATATTACACAAATGCCAATTTTCAGGCAATTGCTGATAATCTTCCTCTTCCATATCCTTAACTAAATGATATATCCATCCAACACAAACTTAAGATAACATATTCTCAACCAGCACTTGTACTATAACCAAAAACCTCACCACCAACTTCTACAAAAACCAAAACCCCCAGAAAACCTCCTGCAATTCCAAAACCAAAACCATCATCCAAACCATCATCTTCCACACCTTCATCTCAGCCATCCTCCTCCAAACTCAAGAGGAAGCCAAGGATTCCACCTCTAGTGGAACATAAAAGGCTCCTCTCTCTAGAATATCCATGTACCACCAAGAGTATATAGTTAAGATGAATGCAAACAAAGAAAACCTCTTGAAAGGGCTTCCTATAGTCTTTCCTGAGTTGCTAGACCCAAAATTTTGAAAGCGCATTGGCTTCATCTATGTTTCAAACTATGGACCCATAGTATATACTCATGAATATACTCATGAACCTCCTTTAGTAATCCCAAATGATCCATTTTTCATTCCACCTCCTCCACCAAAAAGACCCAAGTCATCTCCCAAACCACCCAAGCCCTCTTCTACCCCATCATTATCTCAACCCAAGCCTCCACTTCCTCCTCACAGGGATTCCTTCTTTAAGACCTATAAGAGAAATCCCAATCCAACTTGCTGATTGTACTGTAGTTACATATTCATTTCTCACTTATTTTTTACTACTATTTTCTAACTACGACCATTTCATTTGTAATGTTACTTCATTGTCATTTGCTTATTCTGCTGTATCTTGAACAATGATGTATCTTCTAGCTCAAATGTACTTTATTGTATAAACTATGAAATGCCATTCTAATGTAAAAATTTTGATCATGATAACGCAATCTCTTACCTATTCCATTTTATTGCATTTTTTATTATGATAAAATCGGGGGAAAATAGAAGAAAAATAAATAAAATAAAGAATGAATTTTTCTAAGTATATATTAAGAGGGAGCTTACCCATGCAGGGGGAACCTCACTAAGGAATACATTGCAAATTCTAATTTGTTTTATGAAAGGTTTATCACTCAAATATTTTATCATCATCAAAAAGGGGGAGAATATTAAGTCTAACCCCTTTACTAAGCTTAATTTTGATGATGAATGAGATTAAATAAATTAGTTTTGATGATAAATAAATAAATGAGTGAGGAATTAAGGTACTAATGAATTACTTTCCAAGTATTGTAGTATCAATATCAAAATAGATTAAGGAAAGTAATAAAGGAATGCTCAAATAAAAAGATATTCAAAAGTCACTTCAGAACTTGCTTAGAGGCTTGGCATGAAAAGTTAGAAGCAACACAATGATGCACAAAAGCAAGTCAGAAGCAACATAATGATGCACAAAAGCAAGTCAGAAGCAACACAACGATGCACAGAAGCAAATAAGAAGCAATACAATGATGTACAAAAGCAAATCAAAAGGACTATCTTATTACATAGAAGCAAAGCAGAACATTATCACACTATACAGAAGTAATACAAAAGCATCATAATGTTGCTCAAAGACAATAAAGAATTCAATCACACTGCACAAAAGCATCGTAGAACCCCATGTTATTACTCAGAAGCAATATAGAAAATGTTCGATCACATAGAACCAAGACAGAAGGAACTTCAATCACATAGAAGCAACCTAGAAGATAAGTGATTAGAACCATATCAGAAAAATTTTTGGAATAACATAGAAGCAAAACAACATTATGCAGAAGCAATACAGAATTTGTCATGGTACATAGAAGTAGTGCAGAAATCATGCATAATCAAGTCAAAAGAAATATCGGAAACATGTTCGATTCAACATGATTAAATGAAGATATATAGAAGTAAAGACTAAGCTTCATAAGTGAACTAGAAGATACTTAGAAATTCTTCAGAGGCTCAAAATATATCCATTAAAGATTAAGACAATGGACAAAAATTCTAAAGAGGATATTACCAACAATTTACTAACGATAAAAGTTCCACAAAACCACTTTAGAAATTCTATTGAAGTATAAATTGAAGCATAGAAGTTTTGAGGATGCACTCAGAATTTCTGAACTCTGACCAATTGCAAAAGTTGTCACCTATCAAAGATTGCAATGGTTAAAATTTCAAATCCTATATAAAGAGGATTAAGATGACATCAAAATAATAAAGAGATTACACAAAAAATCATTTTAATTAAGAAGAGAGTATTCACAATGTTTCATCATTCAACTCTAGTTGTTACGTTGCTGCCAAAAGCATTCAGAATTGTCAATATCAGATCTATATCAACTTCAAAAGGAGTTTGAATCTAATCTCATTGCTTACTTTATTCTATCAATGAAGCTTTAGCTTTCATACATGTTAGCCTAAATAAGAGGCATTAAAATTATACATTCATTTTAAAAAATCAAGAGTTAGTTGGTAAGCTTTGTAAAACCAACTATTTATAAAAGTTTTTGGTTAGCTTTAAAAAAATAAAAAAATCAATAACTTAGTTAGTAAGCTTGAAAACCAATGTGTAAGAGTTTTTGATGAACTTGGAAAACCAGTAAGTTGTTGGTAAACTTGTAAAACTAACAAGTGTTATAGTGGAACCTGAGTTCACTAAATAAGACTAACTTAGAGAAGTGGAGTAGGAACCCAGGAAGGGCCAAAACACTATAAAAATGTTGTGTACATGTTGTATATTATTATCTCTTTCATTTTAAGCACATATAGTCATTTATTGGCCAAAATTTTTAGAAGCTCAATTCACCCCCCCTCTTGAGCTACCATTCA
Organism: Pouteria campechiana; assembly: GCA_036873735.1. Classification (NCBI taxonomy): domain Eukaryota; kingdom Viridiplantae; phylum Streptophyta; class Magnoliopsida; order Ericales; family Sapotaceae; genus Pouteria; species Pouteria campechiana. The sequence goes on along the minus strand of JAYJMB010036690.1, from coordinate 60,078 downwards.
GTTAGGGACCAACAAGTTGTATCAGAGTAGGCTTCACTAATAATTTTTAAATACCAATATATTAACTTGTGAAAAGATTCAAATGGCGAGTATGTTCCACAACACATCTGCTAAAGGGCAATCCACTTCCAGACCCCCGCATTTTGATGGAACCAATTATGGGTATTGGAAGATGAGAATGCGAAACTTTTTAACAGCCACAGATTACCAGTTATGACTCATAGTTAAGAATGGAAAGAATGTTACAAAGACAGATGATCATTATCCTGCACTTGAACTTTTCTGCACTTACTACGTTGTTAGCTTTCATATATAATATCAGAATGTATTTTATGCTCATGTGATTTTAATATTTTGTGAAGTAAGGATAATATACATTTCTTTTAAATGCATAATAAAAACTTTTAAGTAATTATGATGCTTAATATGATTTAGCAGATTTATGCAATAGATATTAATTAATGTTCATGATGTGCACACCATAAAGTGAAGACTGTATGCTTGTGTAATTAAACATTCATGATTATGTGTTTATTTTAATTAATGTTTATCAATTCATAATCATACATATGATTATTAGAGATTTAAGCATATAGATTTTTTAATCTTAATACAAGTTTTGTTATCATCAAAATCATATACAATAATGCTAACAATCTTCCCCTTTTTGATGATGATAAAACTTTGAAGACTTATTATTAATAATTAGGATTTTTCTTTTAATTTCTCCTTGAATATCTGACCTATATAATCCTATATGTTTAACCCTTGTCCTATTTTCACTCTCATAAGTCTCCCAATTTCTCTCCCCCATTTTGTCATAATCAAAAAGATTTATCCTACATAATTACATTTCTTTCCCCCTTAATGATATTTTTCTTCTTGTTTATATAATTTTTTAAAAGTTTGTCTCCCATTATTTTGTTGAATCCTAGAGAATTGTTTTCTTATTTGTGTTATATGGATCATAATTTTCTCTCCCCCTTTCAGTTTTAATTTATCACTTGATTTCTTTTCCATGATTTAGTGTTATGATTAGGTTGAATATAATGATAATATTCGATATCTTTTAAGTATTTTAATAATTAAACATTTTTATTACCATAATAAGCAAAAGAATAATAATTAGACATTAATCAATTAAGCATACATTATTCATCAAAATCATATTTATATGCCGAATGTAAAGAGAATAATTTCATGCAAATGTGGTGACAATGCATGGATTACGGTTAATGTGAATCTCTTTTTAATTAATGATTGTCTGTCATTAATATTAGGGAAGACGGTTGAGAGTTATTAATGGTGGAGTTGACAGATTACTTGAGAAGTGGAGAAGCTTTTATCTTTCTCTTTGTTGCATGGAGGGATTAGGAGGAAGAGATGACTCTTTAGTGCTTACCAAGGTGATCATGGTGTCTTCTAGTTCTTCTGTTAAGTTGATTTAATGATGCTGCTTTTGAGGCTATAGGGAGAAGTTTGATTTTACAGGATAAGATTAAGCAACCGAAGATTGATTTGACTTCTGTTAGGGGTAGTAATCTTCATTTTACTCATCTCTTAACTAGAAATTCCACGGCATATATGGAGGCTATAGTGCACCTAAAACATTTGGAGACAGAGTTGGCCAAGGCTCACTAGAGGGTTAAAGAGTTGGAAGCAGTTGTTGATGTTTTAGCTAATTAAATGTTTTTACTTTTTGATCTGAACTCTTTATATGTAATATTGCAGCTCTCTATACTCACATTTGTGATTTTACATGTTCTGGTCTTTTATGAAATTTTATGTTTAGTGATTTATGCTATTTATAGAATCGTTCTCATAATTGGTCAATCATCAGATGTGTATTTTTTATTATATTTTATTTATCATTGTTTAACAGTGATAATGCATGATTCTATTTTATCCTATTTGGGTCTCCAAAATATGAAGATCTATTTCCTATTTAAGTTATCAATTAGATGATTACTTCGTAACATTTATATGTCTTTTGAAAACCGGTTGTAACCTTTGTAGTCTATGATATTTAGTTGTATAGACAATATATAAGGTTAACATTCAAGCAATAACGGAGCACGAGATAAGTCAGGAAAATAGTTAGATTCACTTTTTGGAAGAGGAGGTGCAACAGTTGAAGAAGGAATTAAAGTTTGCTAAGAAGATAAATGTCTCTACAAATCTTCTTTTGACTGACTGGTGTATAGCTTGTGGAGAGATTATGAATAGAATTAAGGCTTTAGAGAAGGAATTGTCTGAGACTCAGGACAAAATTACAGAGTCGTTAACAGTTATTGATGTTTTAAAAGAATAACTATTTTAAATTTCCTTTGCTAATGTTTTGAACTTATTGGTTTTTGTTAATATTTTAAGAAGATAGAAGTTTTTGGATGTTTAAATGTTCATGGAATTTTGTTAATGTTGGAGATTTTGTTTGTGTGTTATGATTGTTATCTTTATGAGCTTTTACTTTTCAATTCTGGTTTTGTATGTGAGATGAGGCTTATAAGCATTCTTGCAGAAGGAATGACTAGGAATGAAATTCCTATTTAAGACCTTAAACTATGAAGTTTCCCAAACAGGCTTGTCTATACTTTAGGATTGTAATAATGTTGGAGTTTTGATCAATTTAAGGTTGATTAAGATTATTTGACATGATTTGGCTCAAAAAATAAACTCGACTTAATTCAAATCCAATGCAGTTCATTTAGAGGCATCTAGAGTATAAGCAATGAAAGAAATATAATCACATTTGACGACATATCTCTTTGGGCACTTCTCCTCATCGTTTTCTCAATTGAGTTCATGAGTGTTGTTGTAGGTCTTGACTAAGCATTTAGCTTCTGCTATCAAGCCCTTGATGATTCATCTTAAGATTGATGTTGTTTTGTGCTATAGTTTTAATTAGGTCAACCATTTCCTTACATCCAAAACTTGAACTTGTGGGCTCTTTTGCTTGGATTTATGAGCTGAGAAGAAGATTCTGATTTTTCATTGATATCTTTCTTCTATCTCGATTCAAGCTTTCCGGCATACACTTGAAATATTCTTACATTATCTCTTCATTAATGAGTTTAAATTGACATGGACATTCATTGCCAATATAATAGTGCAAAGAGTCATTTTAATGATGATAGTATGCAAAGAAAAAGTATGATGGATTAAAGTAGTTTTAAGGAATAAACAGGATAAACATTTATTTTAATCAACCATTGAGTTGTTTGAATTGGCATAGATGTAAATTACAATTAACCTTATGTGCTAGATCTACTTGTCTTTTTCTTAAATGATTTTGAGTATAATCATTCAATTTCATTATTTTATCTTTCTTTTAGTTATGTGTATTTTAGGCATTCTTAGTTTTAGGTTATTTATTGTTTGAGTGTCACTTTTCTTACTTCCTGATTATCTTAGGAGTTTTCTTTATGTTTTTCAGAATTCTATATTTTTCTATGTATATGCATGAATGAACAGAGTATATATATATATATATATATAAACTATACTGTAAGTGAATCTTTATTTCTATAAATCTACAGTTAGAAAATCAATCAAAATTTTAAGTGTAGCTCTTAATTTCTATAGATGAAGTGTAAGAATAAATGAATAAGTAGAAATATGTAAGTATAGTTTCAAATTTTAATTCTAATCAATATACAAATGAAGGTATGTAGACAAAATTCTAACTATAAACTCTATTTCTCATTGTAACAACTCGATGCTCCAGCACATATTGTTTGCTTTGCCTAGTGCATTCTTACCAAGAACCTCATTGGACTCATGGATTTGTCCCTTTCGAAGCATAGTGCATCCTTAACAAGAATCTCACCAACTCCTCCAGGCATGTCCTTCACCTGCCCAAAATAGGTGATACCAACTCCTTTGGGCTTGTCTTTCACCCACCCAAAATGGGTGATACCTTTGCAACCAAGCCTTACATATTTAGGTTAGGGCTCCCTCCCTCACCCAGGTGATGTGGGATATCACACTCATCATATAAAAATTTAGAGACTAAACTTAGATTTCTACGTATGAATATTGAGACAATTTGAACTAAATATAAAAATATATAAGAAAATTGAATATGAACATGTGAGCAATTAGAATAAATGTGAAAGTCTTAAAAATATAGACTTGTTTCTACAAACATGTATGTAAACAGAAGTAAATAATTGAAAACTAAACTTGAATTTAAAAGAATAAATTGAAAGAAATAAGTAAAACTTAAACAAAAAGAATATAACTTTGTCTCTATAGACATATGAACAATTGAATGGTAAAAGTAAAGGTGTATAAATCAACCAAATTAATAAATTGAAGCACTAAGCATGAATACTTATTAATAAAAGAATATGCTGAAGGAAATATGCAAGTAAAATTTCAGAATTCAGATAATAACACATACAATAGTAGCATTTGAGTTTAAGTGTCACACCTGCACTTACCTTTTCTTTTTATTTCGAAGGAACTTGGTGTTTCATCAGATTTACAATTTATTTCTTCAGATCAAGCCTCCTTTCTCTTTCTTCTTCTTCAGGAGTATATTTCCTCTTTTCACAGATTTCCCACATTCAAGTTAGTTTGAATAATAACGCAAACGATGTGTGAGTGACAAGTATTTTTGCCCCTTAGTAATTTGTCTTTGGCTTGTCTAAAGATTTCTCATATCAGTTCATAAGCCAAGATATCATTGCAAATAGTAGGACAAAAGGATGTAGTGAGATTTCAATATTTTCAGCTCTGCTCTCATTTCATTCTCGCTTATGCCAATATAGATAATTTTCCATAGATGAAAATCATTTGGCTATAAGAAATGTTTCCAATCTCCTTTTCCATTATTTCCAGGTTAGTCTACCAAAAGTTTGAAAGATAGGAGAAGGACTACTCTTTGAAGAACATAGAGGATGAAATTGTTGGGTAAGCTAAACGGATTACTAGAATTGTTTATCTAGCTCGCTTTGATACCAATTGTAGGTTCCTGTAGGATGACTTAACCAAAGAGGGGATAGGTGAATTGGGTAAATAAAAATTCATTACTTATCCCCTATTGGATCATTTTCCTCTTTTATGCTTGTCTGTAGTGTGGTATAAAATGAATAATAGAAACAATAAAATGCATGAAGAATGAAGTAGATTGGCAAACACAGGTACACTGACAAGATAATTTTTATAGTGGTTCAGGACCCTGTCCCTACATCCACTCTTCCAAGAGCATGCATTGATTGTGCATTGGGTTCCACTATATCCCATATAATGGAAATACAATACTGCTCCTAGCACTCTTCTAGGAAACTCACTGATTTTGAAGATCACCAACAAACTTGTTGGTTTTCTAGAGCTCACCAATAACTCATATAGTGTGGTTTTCATGAGCTCACCACAAAATCATAGTTTTCAAAGATCACTAGCAAACTTGTTGATTTTCCAGAGCTCACCAACAACACTCAGGTTTCAAGTTTACCAGAAAACTTTTACACTTTTACATAGTATTGCTCTCAAGTACAGGGGAAGATTTGATCTTTTATAGTTCTAACAACATAGAAAGATCTTCCCAAAATATAAACTCAATGACCATAAAAATATGCAGATTGAAGCTCATGAAAGATAAATGATGGTTTAAGCTCTTTCCCATGGGTGGAAGGATTTGCATAAGATTAAGCCCATCTGAAAGGTATTCCTTCGCCACTTGAATTGTCCCACCTTTTCTCTTTAATATCTTCTCCATATCTTCGACCATTGGTGAAGATGGGTTCCATTAAATGCAGAGACGAGAGCAGCATTGAATGAATAAGATCGTTTGAATTTTCTTGTTGTTGAAGTCCAGGTCTTTCTATTTTATCTCAAGCTACTATAATACCGTTCAGAGAGTAGAATGAGCTATGTTAAAAGGTGTTCCTCATTTGACCTGTCATAACTTTGAAAACCTTTGCAGCGCCACTTATTGCTAGAATTGGTGACTGATATAGGTCTACATAATGTTGGCATGAGTGTAGATGACATTTGAATGTTAATCACATAAATTAATTTTCTTTTAACAAGTCATGACCTCTATCTATCTGCATTTGTCTTCCATAAGTTGCAGATGAATTCTTCATAGGTTTTTCCATTGGTTAAACTTCCATAAGAATGATTTTGTCCATTTGCAAGTAGCAAATGAACTTTGAATGGTGCAAATGAAGTTTAATTGTTTGATAGACAAACTCTTCTTTGTCTGCCAGAATTCTTCCAGGAGATTTGTCTATTGATCGATCCTTTGTATATGTACTTTATTTGTTGTAAATAACAAACTAATTGTTGATGACATTGATGAAGTTGGGCTTATCGATTGACAAACTTCTCTGTCTATATGAATAGAGAAAGTGAGATGTTCTTCTGACACACCCCACCTTATGAGGTGCGACCATCCTTTTTGCATTGTATTTTACCTCAAATTGCCCACTTTTAGGGTGGGTGCTCGAGTCCCATTTTCTAATTTGCCTAATTTTATCAAAAATTGGATGGAGTCTCCCTTAGAAAGGCTGTCCAAACCTGTACAGTCATATATAAAGGAATAATATAAATTCTAAACATACACCCACATTCCCACAGCCCAAGATTGAATGTGAATCATGATGGCAACACATCTACTAATCTAACATTACAATTCATCTATAAATACAAATACTTTATAATGATAGGCCATTCAATTATACATCAATGATAATATTTTAACTACAATTATACAATCCAAATAAATTACAAATTCAAATTATTCTATCATAAGAATAATGCCTTCAAAGCCATCTCACCAATCCCAAGCCTTAGTTGGGATTTTTTACCTGATCTATCAGCTAAAAAATAAAACAAGAAGTTATGAGTTTGAGTAACTTAGTAAGTAGACAAATGTAATAAATAATAATTAATCCACAATTAGTATATTTCATATCAAATAATCAATATTCATCCTTATAAATAATCACAAATGGATATATGTTCATCAATATTACCAAATAAAGAATTTCCATATTATTTCCATCCAATCCATCAAGCTCATGTTGAACCAATCTTCAAATTAAACATACAATAAAGGGATCTTATCTATCCCTCACATTAATCATGCATACTAAATCAAGCATCAATTTTAATCAAACATGGGATACCCAATATCCCCAACCAAAACATACATGCCTAAATTCATACAAATGGGCTAATCTGCATGCATTTAATAAACATGCCCGACTTTTAAACAAATGGGATATACATTATCCCAAGCCATCTAATGAAAATAAATGCCTACTTACATACTGACGAATCATCATACACTTCTCTAGCTCCATTCCTTTTTATCCTTCTTAGATCATCCTGTATAGGGAAAGAATCTTATTCATTTATAAACATAACTTGAATTGATTCTTATTGTTAATTGTGTCTATTTTCCAAATTTTAATTATATTGTTAGCAATATACAATCAAAATCAATGTTCTCAACATATAGTTACCATTTACAACATACCACTTAAACGTTAAGTCCCAAATGATTTCTATAAGGGTCTTAAGATTATAATCGAACTCAAATTATCCTTCATGGGGATATTTTATCAAATAGCTAATAGGCACAATGTAAATCATACATTTCAGCAAGAGTTCTTAAGGAATTCCATTTCCAATAATGTATAATCATCATATAATATAACGGATATGTAATTTACTTGAATAACAATCTAATTAAACATTTAATGTTATCAATTTTTGGCTCACATGGTCCAAACACAAAAACACTTTTTAACTCCTAACTAGGGCATAATCATAATTTCAATTCCACTAGTCTAATTCAGTATAAACATATTCTAAAGCATGATAAACATGCCATTACACATTTATCCTATGGTAATTTCACATAATTTATGAAATTTCTAAATTTCATGGTTTCCAAACCCTAGCTTAGGGTGAAACATCATGTTTTATGCTTAATTTAGTTCTAAAACATGCTTAAACACAAATTAAGATTTGCCCTATGGTTTGAAGAGAAAACCTATCATCTTCCCTAAAAATCTCATTCTTCCCAAATTTTTCTCAAAACCCTAATTCAGGAAAAATATGAAATTCAAATGGTGGAAACAAGCTTACCTTCATTATAGAGCATGGATCCTTACTTTATATCAAACTCTAGGTCCTTTCCACAAGAATCCACCATGGATTCTAGAAAACTCAAAAACCCATCGTCTTCCTTTGCTCAAATGGACAAAACTCATCTCCATAGACATGCTTGATGCTTTCCCACCTAAATCACCTTTTATCCTCGCAAAAATGGTAAGGATTAAGCCTAAATGGTGTAGGGTTGGCGTGGGAGAAAGAACAGAACAGATTGGAGAAGGGACCAAATGAAAATTGGGCAAAACGTTGGTTGCCCAACTTAAATCAATGGTTGATGTTGTGGCATGGAAAAATTTGCCCACGCCACCTTGCCCATTTCAATCCGATGCCACGGCGTCCTTTTCCAGGCCGCGATGTTTACCCTACTGCTTACCCAAAGTAGTTTTCATAAATTGGTCATATCTTACTTATACGATGTTAGAATTTCATGATTCTTGAAGTATTTGAAAGATAATTTCAAGGTCTACAACTTTTATGTTTATCACCTTTCTAATTCAGTTTCCAAATATGATTAATTTTTCCACAAAATGATACCTTTTGTTTTAACCCAATTCAAAACTCTAGAGATAGTCATAGTATTTTGGCTATAACCTTTTTATATGATATTTGATTCATATGATTCTTGATTTCTTGTAAGATAAATTTAAGAATCTATAACTTTTATGTTGGACATTTTTTCTAAATCATTCATATTATGTACCGAAAAGTGGGCACAATTCACACCTATATCATTTTTAGCTTCATGTTCTCATATAATTGTGCTCAAAATATAAATTAAATTCAAAATTTTCTTCATTTTTAACACTCAATAGCACAATAATGTGGTCAAACACGTAATTACCCAAGATTAACACCCCCGAGTGTTATATCTTCCTTTGTTCTTCGTTGTCTATTGGAGGTGGCAAATGAAGTTTGCTCTATCTAGAACTAACAAATAAAGTGTGATTTTCTTCTTTTGTTTCTCATTGTCTGTTGAAGGTGGCATATGAAGCTTACTTTAACTTGCTTGAATAGGCAAAGTGTGGTTTTTGTCTGATGTAAGTGATAGATAAATTATGTTCTACTTTGTCTTGGATTAAATACCTTGCACATTATACTTGTTTGTTGTATGTTGTAGATGATCATGCCTTTGTCTACTGAAGTCCCTTTTTGGTCCAAGCATCTCTTTGTCTGTTTAGCTTCATCTATGCTCATTATTCAAGTTCTACATCATCTTCTACTTTGGCTAACACTTTGTCTGTCATAACAGACAACCTTTGATCCATAGACAAGGTGAAGTTCTTTAACTATTCTGCACACATCGAGCAACAGAAGGTGTTTGTTCTTATAACTTCTTTGTTTCTTCATTCTCGGTTTGTATATCTTGGCTTAACTGAAGTTGCACTCTCTTCTCTGTTCATATTGGCTTTTTGTCATCAGATTAATTCAATCTTCTAACTTTGTTGATCAAACAAAGTTTTCTCTTCTTTGTTCATGATTATTTGGGTGGCAATTTCTTTTTTCTTCCTTTGTCTAAGTATTTAATGGAGCTTCTTCTTCTTTCTTTATCTCAGATAAGCTTTGTCTGGTCATTGTAGATAGTTCAAATTTCTTGAACAACACTATGCTCTTTGACCATTGCTTCATCTTTAACTTCTTGTTTTGCATTTATCTGTTGAAATTTTCTCTTTGAGGTTAACAGACAACACAAACTCATTGTAGCTCATCTTTGAAGCCATGTTTGTCTCTCATTGCTTTAATTCGTGGAAGGATCTAATGCAACCTTCTTTGTTTCTTGTCTCCAAACCTTCTGTTTTCTTCTTTTTCTTCCAAGATTTTCATCAAATCAGCTCCTTTAGAACCTAGCAGATAGTTCTGGTAGTTTGTTATAGATGATCATTATCCTGCACTTGAACTTTTCTGCACTTACCACATTGTTAGCTTTCATATATAATATCAAAATGTATTTTATTCTCATGTGATTGTAATATTTTGTGAAGCAAGCATAATATATATCTCTATTAAATGTAGAATATAAAAGATTAAGTAATTGTGGTGCTTAATATAATTTAGCATATTTATGCAGTAAAGATTAATTAATGTTCATGATGTTCACACCATAGAGTAAAGACTGTATACTTGTGTAATTAAACTTTCATGATTATGTGTTTATGTTAATTAATGTTTATCAATTTATAATTATACATATGATTGTTAGAGATTTAAGCATATAAATTTCTTATCTTAATACAAGTTTTGTTATCATCAAAATCATATACAATAATGTTGACATCATCAACCTACTTAAAACCTGGACACCCTAATGATAACCATATTTTTAGATCCATTTAAACTACTTTCATGGTCCATCAACTTGTAGTGGCATGTCATTTTCTATTCCTTTCAATAGTTATTGCCATCATGATTTTAGGCTCATTATTCAACTTGAACTTATCTCACAGATAAGTTACTGGGCTCTAATACCATTTATAATGCCCCGCAACCCTACCCCATGCATTTTGACCAATACATGCCGGTGCGGGATGCTACTATTTTCCTTCTTCTTAAGGGAAATCTTTTCATAATCTCACAATATTTTGAAATTTAAGGAAAATATCCTGCCATAAATCCGACAAAATCTACTCTATATTATATGATTATAAACTTGATATACATCAATCAAATAATTTTCAAATACTCATATTAACAATTTCTAGTATAAAATATGATCATTAACAATAACATAAACTATAAAATCATTAAACCCTTCCAACTTACCCACAACCGAGAACTTGCTTCGCCCCATGATGATAATAACATACTCCAATTCAATATCAAATACATTTATCACTAATATGACATGCCATTACAATAACATATAAATCATTTACAATTTAATACAGTTATATAATTTCGCTATTATACAAATTCATAATGCATTTTACTATATCATTAAATGTCTTCTACTCATGCTCTCACAATCATATGATCTATTATATCATGAGTCATGTAGACAATTTATATCAAAAAAAATACTATTTCAGGTTTAGGCACATCATATCTATGCCATTAAGGCACCTTAGATCCACGTATACCATTACTCCATACCCCTCATATATATACCATCGTATCTGTGCCATTCGGACACCACATATTCATTAATGACTTATAGGTAACATATCCTATCATCTTTTTACAAATACACTACTATGGAATGTTTACTATTCTATTAATATATGCATCCTCACATAATTGGGATCTTCTCTATCCCTAATAGCTTACGTAATAACAATAATATGTTTGAGACATAACTCGTCTCAACAATTTCCTTATTGCATACATCTATTACAACCACCATTTGTGGGATTTCCAAAAGTCCCCATCCATATATACATGCTCGTAAATATATGAATACAAACAATGGGATAATCACTATCTCCTTCCAATAATATATTTGAAAAATAGCCTACTTATCTTGAGTAAATCACTATACACTCCTCAAGCTCCATGCCTTTTCATCTTTCTCAGATTATCCTATATAGAGCAACAATATCATCCATTTATAAGATAATTTTGTTAATTCATATCAAGCCAATAGATTATTCTTTTTACACATCACTAATTAAATAAGGTTATAAAACCTTCATTCATTGTTAATTATTTTCCCTAGGTATGCAAGTCATGTATTCCATATATTTCATTAATACCCCTTTCATCATCAATCTGAGGTTGCTTTATATTTAGTCACTCATATAGTCATATGGCCTTTCTCTTAGAAACCTTTCACTATATAGGTTATAAGTATCATTTACTTTCTAATGATTCAACATGGGCAATTAAGGAAATCCATATTTATTGTCACGCCCCACCTTTCGAGGTGCGACCTACCATTTTGTACTGTGTTTCACTATGATTTGCCCGCTTTTAGGGTGGGGTGGTTGGGTCCCATTTTCTAAATTGCATAATTTCTATAGAAAATCGGACAGAGCCTCCCCTGAAAATGGGATGTTCAAACTTGTACAATCATACTTCATAACATATTATATTTTAACTTTAAATAAAATAGTAAAATAATTTAAAAAACACACGCTCACATTCCCACAACCCAAGATCTGGGATGAGTCATGATGGTAATATACGCACTAGACTATATGTAATTCATCTACAAGATTGATATGACATGCCATTCCATCTATTATACATCAACTGAAATATATTAACTATAATCACCTAACTACAAATACATAATGAAATTTATATTTACAATTTATAATACCACAATGAATAAGTCTTCAATCTTGCTCACCAATTCTAACCCACAGTTGGAATTCTTCACTTGACCTATCAGCTAAAAATTAAACAAGAAGGCGTGAGTCTAGGCAACTCAGTAAGTAGGCAAGTACTATAGAAAATAATTACTAATAATCCAACATATTATATCCAAACCCAAAACGTGTCTAATCCATGTCCAAAATCAACATATATCAAACATTTTACACATATTATAACAATTTCTCGATATAGCATATACATCATATCATCCACAATTGTATTTAAGGAATTTCATTCTAAGGGATATTCACTATCCTTAAGCAATCAGATATACTTTCATTCATGCCTAAAATGTCATAATCTCATTCTAGATAAAGGAATATTCATCCTCCCTATTCGGTCATACATTCATGTAATCAAACAATCAACAAGCATGCATAACCAAATACGAGATATATATTATCCCCATTCAAAATAAACATGCCTAGATAACAACAATTGGGATATTTTATATCCCCAGATCAGCAAATCATGCAACTAAAGGAGGGGACCTACTTACCTTGTCATGCTTTATTTCCACAATTCCTTAAGCTTTATAGCCTCCTATCCACATCAATAGCCCTACACAAGCATGATTCAGTTTACATATAACATATTAGAACATTCTATCATCATAGGTCAATTTCATTATCAATGAATTATACCTCAATGACTAATCCTTCATTCCCTACTATAAGGGTCTTAGGGTCTTAGACATACTTATAGCTCACATAAGTATTTGATTGAACACTTTACACATATTAATCATTTTCCACATGTTTATTGCATCTAAATATATCATTTGCTGCAATTTTTTCCACGATTCACAAATGTCTAAACCCTAACTATGCCTAATGATGATTTGTCATGTCCAAATAAGTAAAAACCCTTATTAAGCATGCATACATCATTTCCCCTATGATTTAAACAACAAAACCCTATCATTTCTCCCCAAGAATCCACTTTTCGTCAAGTCTTTAAAACCCTAGCTATGCAAAAATCGAAAATTCGAATGGGGAAAAGTGACTTACCATGATATTCAAGCTTGCCTTCCTCTCATGAATACGAATCCATGGTCAAAAATCAAAATAGCTCCCTCCATTTGTAAAAACTGGATTTTCATCTATTTCCCACAGTTTAAACGACTTAAACTTAGGTTTAAACAAACGATCAAATTGTTTTCCATTTAGACAAGACAATTTTCTAGCAAATTGGCATGAGATTGAGCGTAATGGAGCTAGGGTATGGGTTGGGGCATAGAGAAGAAGAATGGGACAAAAAATAACAAAAATAGCACAAATGGGGTTTAAAAGGTCGGTTGGCCAACTTTACAGCAAAATGGGCGCCTTTGCACCCAAACGTCCATCCCTAGTCAGCAAGTTGGGCGCATATGCACTTAAAATCCAGTAGCTTGACACCTCCTCAGTATTTTGTGCATATTTTCCTCATATGAAATTGGATTCATGTGACTCTTGATTCCGGAAGTTAAATTAAAGGGCTACAACTTTCATGTTGAAACCTTTTTCTAAATCAGTCTATAAATTTGTCAAAAATTGAGTATAATTGACCCCATGTGTCATGTTCAGCTTACCTTCATCATATCTTAATGTTTAATACATAAATTAACTCCAAAATCATGGGATTTTGTATTTGTATCATAAATCACTTTACAATTTCAATTAGTCCTACACCTAATCATCCTGAAATGATCATTTACAATAATCACTCTCACCCCAAGTTCAAGTAATAACTTATACTCTTCCAATTGCAGCAATTTGCATTTTTTCACTTACAAACAAAACCACCACTAGTCCAATTTCTTATAAACCATTCCTAATATTCCCATAATCATTTCACGCACATCACATGCGTGAAATGAAACATGTTCATGCTATTCATCACCTTATTTGAGGTCAAATTCCAAAAAGCATTCATTCCGTTCTTTTTAACCAAATTTTCTACTATATTCCATAAGCCATTTCTTTTCCAAATTACATCCAATACTAAAACTAATGCTTCACACACATTATAATGCATATGATAATTGCTTCATGTCATTCATATAAATCATAGACATTCATTTACTCAATTTTACCACTTTAGTTCTTTTTCTTCTAAATGCATTTACATAGCTCACAATGATGAAATTTGTAAAAGTCATGGACCGAATTCTACTAATATCCACATGAGCATGTTTCAAACACCTTAAAAACCATGTGTAGCTATTTTTCCATTCAAAATTTTGTAATTTAATGAAAATCTCTTGTTGAGTTCTTTTTACATCACATTCAACTCAATAGTTCAAAACTACTAAATTATCATAAAAATCCCATTTAATAGCTCATAAACATCACATTTTACATAATAAATATGCTTCATTAGTTATTAAAGTCATATACATGACTTTACTTAAAATCACCACTTGAGTCAATTTCACTCAAAACTACTAATGAAGCCATTTTCTTTATTCAATTCATTTTTTTCATAACAAATTTCTTTATAATTCACTATCTACCACCTTAATTCCTCATTTTTTTGACATGTGAAAATTTTTTCCCAAATTCCAACACTACAAGTGTTACAAACACCCCTTGCAATACTTTTGTCCTCAAAACTTACAGTAATATTTAGTTCTTATTATTTTTGCAAACTTGTCAACCAACTTAATGTCATCACAACACGTGGGTCCTTTTTATGTAACCAACCAGTCTCCTATATTACTTAATAACACTCTATCATGCTACAAGATTGTATTTTATATATCATGTTTTATACTCATTTTAAAACATCAAGTAGTTCAATCTCAATCACATCCATGATCACAATGTACATATGCAAATTTTCAAATCTTTGGACAAACAAATGGGATGTTATTATCCTTATTTACAATTTATTCAATTAAAATACTCACAAGCAAAGTTATTCAATTATAGATGATAATGCTATCCTTTACAATACTTATCAGCATCCATAAAATTTAGTAAACACTCAAAATTCCCAATAGCACATCTGGGAATCACAAAATAACATAGTACATCCAATTTCATCAATCAATCATCCAATATAAATAATAACAAAATTTTTAATTAAGAGTCTATTAAACTACACTTATCACTTCTATTTTAACATGTCAATATATTTCTATTCTTCCATTCTATCCATATAGTCATCATAAGGTATATCTCATACCATTTCCAAACAAATTTATCCGAGTAAAAGCATACTTCACCTACCATCAACCCATACCATGCTCAGGAGGCCATAATAAAGTGGTCTAAACCACATTTAAGTGGCAACCACTATAAAATAAGGTGATTTAAACCACAATAAAGTAGCAAACACCATCAAATAAGTTGATCTGAACCATAATCGAGTGGCAACCACTATCAAATAAAGTGATTTGAACCACCATGAGTGGCAACCATCGTCAAGTGGACTCAACCTCCTTACAACTTAGTGTAATCCAATCCATCCCTATAATCTGGCTACAAATGTTGCAAGATCCATGACAACATGGTATCTTGCCTTCACTGCAACCCAAAAATCACAAGTTCTCCATCCACACCTATGCAATAAGCAAAGGAGTCCACATATAATAGGCTGATCAAATCTCTTCGTCATTACAGTTGACATCAAATAAATAAAGCTTGGAGAGGAGCAACATCAAATAACTAAAGCTCAGAGAGGGGCAAGGATCCCAAATAACTAAATAAACCAACCCAATAGATGTCCAAACATCAAACACACCAAAACTCATATTTTGGCAGGTATCCAATATTCAAATACATATTAATCATATTCCAAGAGGCATGCAAAACCCAAGCCTCAATCAAACAAACAAATGTGCAATTACTAACCACATAATCAAATGTCCAAATTTTTATCAAATAACCAAGCCTAGGAATTTAACCAAACCTAGGCATATTCACCCCAATTCTTAAACAGACAACCAAACCCTAAGTACATATAATTGATATTTTGACAATATTGTAATCTCAATTCTTATAATTGATACCAATTTCCAAATTCAAATTAAGCACACATTTCAACCTTAGTCCATAAAATATTATCAATCCAAGCATGTATCCAATTTCCAATTCAAACATCTCCAATCTAAGTATGCATTCAATTTTCAATCAAATTACATACATCCTTCCTATGCAGAAGTCCATTACTCACAGCCAACCATGTAACAACTAGATGAAGTCATAACACAAAATCCACTATCAATCCATACCTAAAAGATACAGTTTGAACAATCATATGTTTCCATCAAATTTATTAATCAAGGGATCTAAATTTCACAATAAAATTTCCATATCAGTACTATGTGAAAATACACAAATTCACTAGTCACATAATTAATCAATAAAGTTCAAGTAGAATCCAATGTGAATACCACACAAACATACCAATAAGCATTTCCAATCATGTTACATATAACAATTTATTCAATTCAACCTGTTCACAAGCAAAGTCCTTCATTCACATACACAAACATACCATTCATTGCAACCAACATAGAATTCATTATAGAGCTCTTTCGATTCTTAACTATTTACATGTTGTTACTATAGCATGTCATATCCAAATCAAGTAATCAAACCAACAAAGTTTGCATGATCATATTTAACCAAAGGAATCTAAAGGTTTCGTTACAAATCATTTAAGCAATCCAAAACAGATTTCAATTTTTAACATTCATTCAAAAACTTCATAGTTCCTCATTTCTATTTTAATTATACTATAAAATCATAACATAAAATGCATCTAAGCACCACCATGCTAACTTGCGCTACTCTGGTCATAGCATGCATTTGTCATCAATATAGCCATTCATTTCAATCATAATAGTACTATCACAATACTTTCATAATCAATTCATGTTGATATTCAGTATACAACATCATACCAAGTCACAAATGCCATTCATATTCATTTCATATGGATATCCTCCATGCATATTCATATCAATTCATCACTACTATATCAATTCACAACTATTATTTGCATGCCCTTGATTCCTTACTCATGCCTTCCTATTATCTTTAAATTGTTACTCTTCCATATTACTATAGCATGTCATTTATATTTCCTTCTAATAACTATTGTCATCATGATTATGAATTTTGGTGCTCTTACACAAATAAGCCAAACTTATCACACAGATAAGTCCCAGGTCTGATACCATTTTGTCACGCCCCACCTTCTAAGGCATGACCTACCATTTTGCACTATATTTCACTATGATTTGCTCACTTTTAGGGTGGGGAGGCTCTATCCGATTTTTTATAGAAATTATGCAATTTAGAAAATGGGACCCAACCACCCCACCCTAAAAGCGGGCAAATCATAGTGAAATATAGTGCAAAATGGTAGGTCGGGCCTCAAAAGGTGGGGAGTAACACTTATGCTCATATAATTACTTGATAATTCAATATACAATGATTTAATGTCTCACAGGCATTCATAACTTGTAAGCTAGTCTATAACATGAGATTAGGGTTTTCACTCTCAATTACACATCATGATTTTATAGCATATTTGACATCAAATTTACCTTAATAACATGCTTGTCATGCTTATAACTCAATTAAACTAAGCATAAGTGTGTTGTTTACTTAAAACCCCATGCTTATTATTCATGAGTACTGTTTATGGCCATAGACAATTAGTAATTTCATCTTATTAAGTTCAAATCAAGCCTAATATACTAAAATCAACTAATTAACCATTTACCCCATCAATTTACATGGATTCATACAAATTTTACCCAAAAATTACTATTCACAGCTCACATAAAACCCTAACAAACCAAAATCATGAATTCTTATGTCCAAGTCACTATAATCAATTTGTTAACTTATTTTCCCTATGAATAATACAAGAAATCTATCATTTCCCCCATATTTTCACTATTCAAAAAAATTTACAAAACCCTAACTAACAAAAATCCAAATTCGGTTGGGGAAAAGTGAATTAACGTGAAGTTTAGATGTATCTCCCTCCCATAGATGAGAATCCAAGCTCAAAACTTCAAGTACCTCCTTCTAATTGTAGGAGATCGAATTTCCTCCCTTATCATCATCAAAACAACCTAAACTTGGATCTAAACTCAAGATCCAAGGATTCACTGCCCAAGCAAGGAAAATTTCAACTTAAACTGGTAAGGGATTGGCCATAATGGGGCTGGGGCATTAGGAGGAAGAAAACGGGATGGAATAAGAGAAAAATGGAATGGAGAATGCTAGAAAAGTTGGTCGTCCGACTTAAATAATCGACTAGCACCGGCGACACTAGAATTCAGCGCTGCATTAGCCCATCCGTTTGCCCACCACCCTTGCTCCCATTGTGATCCGGCATCATCAGTGCCAGTTTCACTGACTCCTTTTATTTTTGTGATTTTCTTCCCTTTTTCACCATATTTTTCTTATATATTTAAACCATAATATTTTTCATATATTCTAACATTAAAATACATATTATGCATCATCAAAATACAAAAATTTCCTCATAGAAATCTAAATCATGTCCAATTACCTCATCTCATAAAATACAACTTTACACTTTAGTTCATTTTTAATCACATTAATACCAAAACTCAAAATTTGACACCCCAGGTATTACATCTATCCCTTACATTTAGACATCCATGTCATAACCAAGATACCAATTAATCCATTCCAAGGGATACCCACTATCACTAACAAACCAAACAATATCAATCTTAAATAAATATGGGATATCCACTATTCTCAATCAAAACATACATGCTCAAATTTTAAACAAATGGGCTAATCCCCGTATACTTAACCAAAAAAGGGAGCCTAATTACTTTCTAATGAGCCCACTTATAGTCTTCATGTACTAAAACTTGGCTTCCCAACTCCATGATCAATTGGTCCTATACATAACGTATGAATCCCATATATCATTTGTATCATGATTTAATTTACATAATAATTTCATATCAACATAATGAAATATCATCAACAAAATGAAATACCCTGACCAATTACCGTAACCCAATCCCTTTATATGTTTACTTATGTCTCAAGTGCCTAAAGGCATTACAATATTAGCCATAAGGTTATTTGACTTTATACTATTTAGAATTATCGATAATCATGCACTTTATTACACTAGAATATTATCTTACTCATAGCAAATCACAACCTATAATCAAATTACTCAATTATATACTCATTAACCCATTTCACCGGACAGCTTGTAAGCATCATTTGTTTACAAATTCCTTAATAACATAGATTAGGGGATTTTCATTCCCAATCATATATCGTAATGATTTATACTCAATTAGTCCCAATAAAAATGAATTAATCTTCATAACTAGTTAAGTAAACTATAACTTTCATTAGATGACTACCAAAGCTTAAACTAATCACTTATCTTGTATACTACTTGGTTAACACATAATTAACCTTAAGAACAATTCTATTAAGCCTCAATTATGCTTTTAATGCAGATAGTTCATGGCTCACATAGCCATGCACAAAAACCTCAATTAGGTAAAAGTCAAAAATCTGATTTTACATATCCAAATCACCCCATACAAGTTCCAAAACATTATAAGTCATGAATTACACATTTCCCCTAGGGTATTCATACCTAAATCATGAAATTTCCTAATTTTCACTGTTCACAAAAGCTCTAACAAACCAAAACCATGAATTCTTATGCCCAAATCATTATAATCAGTCCATTAATTTATTTTTCCCATGATTAATACAATAATTCTATCATTTTACCCCATATTTTACCCCATATTTTCACTGTTCACAAAAATTTACAAAACCTTGATCATGCCAAATCATCGATTCGAATAAGAAAAAGAAGCTTACCTTGCTATTCAAGTGTGACTTCCTCCCTAGCACAAGAATCCAACTCCAAATCCTTGAAACCCTCCATGGGTTGTAGCAACATTACCTCTTCTTCCTCTTTACATCATCCAATCTTAAAAAATCCACACTTAGGGGCATGCGCGAGTGATTAACCAACTAAATCCTCTTAGATTCTAGCAAATTTGGCAAGAAATGGGGTATAACAAGGCTAGGGCATGGCTGTGCCGTTGGGGAAGAAGAATGGGACAAAAAAATGGGAAAAACAGGATGGGTCCAAGCTTAAAAAGTTGGATTTTTCTGGTCTCCGACACACCACTGAACCTGTGTCATAGTGTGGAATTTCTGTCCGCAGCACAAACTTGCTAGATGCTCTAAATTGGGCCTTTCTAAATCTATGCCATGGCATGGGAATCCTGTGCCATGGTACTAACCTGCTGAATGTTCAATTTTATTCCTCTCTAAAAGCTGTGCCGTTGCACAAATGTCCTATGTCACAACATAGAATTGCTACCCTCCACATTCATCCTTTTTGCATGATTTTTCTCCCTAGATTTTATCATATATATGCCATAATTTTCTTACTATTTATAACATAAACTGCACTCTAAATTTGCCCCAATTTGATAGGAATCAAATCATATAATTATATGCATATGCTTGTACTTGGCCAAATTCCATTTAACTTACACTTTGCATAATAGCATTATACACTTTGCACACAAATATTCCATTTAACTTACACTTTGCACAATAACATTATATACTTTACACAATAATATGTAACCCAAGTGTAGAGCACTTCATATGTCTCAAATCTCCTTTCAATTAATGAGAAATAATGTCATATACAAGTTAATTTCTGATGAAATCACATACATTGATCCACAAATTATAAATTAAGCAAAATTTTCAAAAATTATCTTGTTTTTAACACCCAAGGTGTTACACCTACTTACAAAGTTTGTTACTCAGCTGAAAATAACCCATCACACATATAGTTAATCACACATGGAGATGAGATTTTTTATTGTGGTTTGGAATCACGAACTCCATAATGGGGTTCTATTCAATTATGCTTCTATGATTCCACACTATATTATTTATAAATTTTTATGCAATATCTATATTAAATACTTATGACAATGTTTAGTTGTTCATAAAGGAGTGCCATCAGACCCTTACGATAGGATACGATAATGAGGGCTTTGCAAGTCCTGCTATATTATATACTCGCTTCCAATAAAGTTATTGTGCACACACCACAACACTACGAGACTCATCAATTTCACATGTTTTACACTTTTAGTAGTAGATGAGAATCTTTGAATCTTCTCTGGTTTATATTTTTTTGAGGTGGACTCCAATTGAAGTGCTTTTACTATGAGGGAAAATAGAGGTACCCTTTTGCGTTAGATACATGGAAACAACTAAGATGAGTCGATGCACAACATGAGCAATTTTGTCCATGATGCTATGATTACCCTTTCTTATTTGTGGAAATAGAATTACTCTATAGCAAGTAGGCTACTTGATTCAAAAACGCCCGGACGATATGAAAAAAATTTCATTGAATCAAATTTATTGTTCCACATTTTCTTTTTCCCCATAAAATCCTCTTAGTTTTCATCTCCCTCTCTATCCTCATCTCCCCAACTAGGAATTGTTTCTATCCTTTTTGCAATTGGTCCCAAAAAGGCTCCCTTACTCCTGGTTGCTTCAATTGCTCTACCAAAGAGACCTCTAGCAAGGCGGCAACAATTGTTCTAATCTGACACTTGCTGAACATTCTTGATAGTCTCAAAAGGTAGTAGAAGTGGCAACTAGACCATAAGCATAGCTGTGAGGTAAATGCTTCATTCCATTTACCCCCCAAGCCAAGATCTTTATTCTTTTTTTGCATATTTGATGGCCAAGCTTATCCATCTCACCCACTGAGAGAGAATGGAAACCTCACAGACATGTTGATTAAATTGTTTACAAAATTAAGATTTTTAGGGAAATTATTTGATGATAATTTTGGTTAGGGATCTGTCGAAATCTTCTCGCTAAAGTATTATAAAAACATTATTTGGAAGATGCATAAAGCTCTTCTGAAACCCATGTAAACCAATTTTCTCTATTCCAAACCCACCCCAACCTTTGCAAAATCCTTTTTGGATAGAGGATCTTATGATTTTACAACTAAAAAATAGTATTTGAATAATCAATTCAAAGACTCAAGGTGCATAGTCATTGTGAACCCATCATTCTAGCTTAGATTCAACTTGAAATAATTCTTTTAAAATCAAAACTAACCTACCTTATTTCGAAAGGGATTTTGACTCCATTATAAGTGGTTTTCAGCAACACCAACTAAAATCAGATGGAGAAGAAGGCTCTAAATGGGTTTGGAGCAGGGAACATGCACCATAATTAATATTTAGTGTATGTTTTGGTGATTTTAAGGTCTGGATCCTATTCTTTCCCCTCATTTTTTATAGACCTAGCCTCTTTTATGTTTTGTTTCATGTTTTTAAAAGATTTTTGTTCATTTTCTTATAAATATTGCCTTTTTTTGTATTTCTTTTATATTATGAAATAATGTTTATTATAAATTATTATTTCTATTATATATAATACAAAAAATAGATGGTTAATATTTTTTTAGAAAAAAATATTTTTTTAAGAATAAAGTGCTATTACTTTTTAGCAATTAAAGGGGTAAATTAGTTTGTCATATAATTACCACACAAATAAATTTAATTTCTTAGCAATTTTTTTCTTATATATTTTCAAAGACTATTTTTTAATAAAAAATTGATATTTGGTTTTTTTAAAATAATTATTGTTATAACTATATTTAATTTTTAGTAATGTTTTAATAGTGATATAATTATATTTTTCATAACAACTCTATACACTGCAAGCATACCTTTAGTGACTTCTTTATGTTAAAAATTCTTTTTATTAGTTGTATATGACATTAGTATATTTCCATTACTTCTTATATGTTAACATCTAAAGTGTTTGCTTATCCTAAATACTTATTTACATTTATCATTATTTAATCTTAATTTTTATTGAAAAATGTCTAAATTTTCTCTATTTTTAATATTTTTTACTATTTTAGCTAAATAATTTGGCAAAATTATCGATCATTTCTCTGAATTTATCAAGATTCTCTTTCTAGGCCTGATGAAATTATTAACATTGGTTGATTCCGTGGCTATCAACTTTGGACATCCTAAAACTTGTAAAAGCAAATCTTTATTGTTGAACTATATGAATAAAGAACAGATCCTATTTTGTATCATTTTAATCCAAATAAAAATATTTGCAAATCAATACATTCACGTGTATAGTATACAAATAGATACTATTTAGAATCTTTTTAATCCAAATAAAAAATCCTCAAACTGACCCATTAAGCCAGAACATCAATGACCCCATTTAGTGCGCCCTTCAGCTTAGTTGAGCCAGAAATTAGATGACTTAGTTGAATCACTCTTCAACTCCGTTGAGCTAGAATATCAACGACTTAGTTGAGCTGCCCTTCAGTTCAGTTGAGCCAAAAATTTGATGACTCAGTTGAATCACCCTTCAACTCAGTTGAATTGGAACATCGATGACTCAGTTGAATGCGTCCTTCAACTTGGAAAGGCTTCTTTTATAAACTTGGACAAGAATCTATTTAGTGCCACTAGTCTCCCCATTAATCGTTGGAGCTTTTTATCACTGTTGGGTTTTCTCATATCTTGAATGGCTTGGATTTTTTTGGGTTTGCCTCGATGTCTCTTTGTGATATTGGGAATCCCACTAACTTTCCTTATGCAACTCCAAAAGTGCACTTTTGAGGATTTAATTTCATCCTATGATTCTTGAGGGTTTGGAATGTTTGTTGTAGATCTTGGATGCGATGAGCCCAAACTTTGCTTTTTACTACCATATCATCAATGTATGCTTCTATGTTTATGCTTAGTTGATTTTTAAACACATGCTTACCATCCTCTGGTAGGTAGCCCCTGTATTATTTAACCTAAAGGGCATCACTTTAGAGCAAAAGGTCCTAATGTTGGTTATAAATGTTGTCTTTTCTTGATCCAGCTCATACATTTAGATCTAATGATATCTTGAAAATGCATCCATGAAGGTGAGCAATTCGTGTCTTGTAGTGGAATCCACTAGCAGATTGATGTTGGGGAGAGGGTAGTTATCCTTTGGGCAAGCTTTTTGTCATCTAAAATTTTACCTTGGACAATGATCAAAATAAGTTCTAAAGTCTCAAATAAGTCATGTTCACATAGTTGTTGGACCCTGGCTTGCTATGATACACAAGGTGTATGGTAAAGTTGGAATCCTAAAGGTATGGGGAAAATAAGATGGAATGCAGTGGAAGTACACAAGCCTAAAGACAATAAAAACACAAGGAATTAAAATGGTTTGGGCGCCCTTAACACATAGTCCATTCTCTAAGGGTTCCCCAACCTTGAGTTCTACTATACCCTATGGAATCACACTTGGTTTTTCAAGCTAACCAAGAACTCTACATCCTGGTTTAAGAAGCTTACCATAAACTCACTGTTGGTTTTCCTTAAGCTTACCTACAACTTTTACAATATTGCCTTTTTACTGATCTCATCACCAACTCATATAATCTAATTTCTCAAGAGCTAACCAAAAACTCCCCCTGGCTTTTAGAGCTAACTAGAAACTCTACATAATAAAATAAGTGTAGAAGGAAATGTCTCTAACTAGGCCTAAATGTACACATGGTTAAGGCTCAATAATAAAAGATAAAATAATCAATACATTACAATGAATTCAAACTCCTTGAGATGAAAATGATGTTGGCACCTTGAAGTGAATACACTTGGGAACTTGAATGGGTTACTTGATATTTGATTTTTGTTTATCACTTGGAACCCTCAAACATATGTTTCTCTTTAATGGATTATCTATTCATATAATCCAGAAAGGTATTGGACTGTTTGGAAGAAGAATACATCAAAATATAGCCATTGCAATGTAGTGGATTTTCAACCATTGGAGCAGTAGGTGCTATAGCAGGAGACTGCACCCCAAGCGATACCATAGGAGGTTTCCCTACTGTCTATGACCTTCTAATGAGTACGTAACTCCTTGGAGCTTCATAGGTGCTAGGCAAATCAACTGCAACCTGCAAGCGGTTGCCATACCAATTTTGACATTCAGAGCATCTAAAATCTCCTTAGAAGCAACTTTGAAATTTAAAATGTGTTTTTTCTTCCTTTGAATCTTCCTTACTTCCTCTAAAGCTTCCTCTAAATTACAAAATCTTAGCAAAAAAATCATTAGCATAATTCAATTCATAAACAAGTTTTGTTAATCATCAAAACCAAACTCTTAGGTTCAACATTCTCTCCCTTTTGATGATGACAAAACATGATTACTTGCGCTAATAAAATAGTGCTAATGAACTGAGGTAAACTCCCCTAAATAACCCATCCAATAAGCATATGGAAGTTTGATTCATTGTAGCTCACTATGTTGAGATTAGTCCATATTCAAAACTTTCAAAAGTTCACTTCCTCTTTCTTCCCCTCTTTAAATCATTTCCTCTCAAATATAGCAAATCATAACATTCTCTCCCTTTTTTTCATAATAAAAAAGGTTTAGGGGTTAAGGGATTAACATCAATCACTAGTATGAGGGACTAAACTATTCTTCCCCAACAATGCACGATCACAGACTTTAATATACAATGCTACCTCTATCATGAATAATCTAATAGCTTTATTTTTCATATTCAAACCAAAGTTCATCTAGCTCATCGGTTTTTCATTTTGGTCCATGCAGTAGATAATTGTCTTTTAAGATTATCTTGCATATCCATATGCAAATGGTTCTCTTATGAGAGATAAAGGTTGTGAAGGCTAATATGAAATGACATGTAATGTAGAGAATAGGAAATGAAATACTATACCTTCACCTACCTAGCTTCCTTAAACAAATTAATATTTCTATGTTGTCCATGGCTGAGGAGCTACTTTTACTCCTACTATGGCTCTAATTGCAAGACATTTACACAATAATGAATTTTTTCTTCTTCTACATTTTCATTTACATTATCTTCTTCTTCTTCCTCTTCACATGCACATTATTTTACTAAATTTACAAATTTCTTCTTTTTCTTCTTCTTTAGTAGATTTCTAAGTTTCCTAGAGAGGGTTTTTATAAGTTCTACATCATCATCCTCCCCCTTACTACATGAAGATTCTTCACTTCCATGGTCATATACTATCTTTATCTTCTTCCCTTCCTTCTCATTCCTCAACACTTCATTGGTCATCAAGGACCCCATCAGTTCTACAATAGAGATCTTGTTCAAATCTTTGGCCTCCTTAATCATTGTAACTTTGGGCATCCAATCCTCTGGAAGAGTCCTTAAAATTTTTTTAACCTGTTGGGAACAAGAGATTTCATCATCTAAATATTTTAGGTTATTAGTGAGTCTCAAAAATCTTGAAAACATATCAGAAATAGACTCACTCCCAAGAATGTGGAATGACTCATACTCTTGGACAAGAAAACTAATTCTAACTTCTTTCATTTTGTTTTTCCCCTTATAAACTGCTTGCAAATTGTTTCAAATTTTCTTAGTAGTTTCACATGAGGATATCTTCTTAGATTTAGAAAGAGAGAGTATAATATGTTGGTCCCGTTCAGATGGTGACTCAAGAAGGGGGGCGAATTGAGTCTTTAAATTTTTTGGTCAAATAAAAAATATAATACTAAGATGAATAAGAAATAGATAGCATAAAGCACTTAGGCTGGTGTTTTTATAGTGGTTCGGCTCTTCACTTGGGTTCCTACTTTACTTCTCTAAGTTAGCCTTCTCTGCTAGATTTAGGTTCCACTAACACTCTCTTTGATTAGCACTCTTCTGATCAAATAAATACACTTGTTGGTTTTCAAGCTCACCAACTAACTTTTAAAACTACCTAAACAAGGTTCCTACTTGCTTAAAATGCTCAAATGTAAAAGTAAATAATTGTGTACAAATATTAATGCCTTTGATCAGGCTGGTTTGTATGATGTTAAGAAATAGTAAAACATAATAAATATAATAGTAAGCAACAAAAGTCAATCTCCAAGAGTGGTTAAAAAGATGGCTTTGAATGCTTGTTGGAGTGAGGTGCAGTTGAGTTGATCTTATGGAAGAAAAACTTTAAAGGATGAGTAAATGCTCTCTTTTCTTTTTGTTTTTCAGAAACTTATTTTTTCTTCATTCCCAGTTAACTCTTTTTATATTGGTGGTTTTGACTATTGCTGTTGTCGTAGATGAGGCTCATAAATGTGAGGAAACATTCGAATTTATGACCATTGAGCCGTTTTGTGTGATTTTGGAGTTTTTGGCATTATAATATCAGATCCTGCGATGTTGCATTTTGGAGTCCTTTAATGCAAATGACATATAACTGCATTTTTGGATTCTTTGAAGTTGAATTTTGGTGCCTCCGAAGTGGTGCAAACATGGTGACTCATGTTGAATCCATTAAGAGCTAACTTCGAAGTGCTTAAATCAAAAGTACTTATTTTATGGCTCTGAAGCTGTACATTGCTTTTTTCATACGTAAGTTAACTCTGAAGAGCTCTATTATCTCCGAAGTACTTAAACTGTAACTCCAACTCTATACAGTTTTTGACCGACGAGTCATATTCTCTGAAGACCTGTTTTGTTAACTCCAAAGTCCTTGGCGTCTATCTCCAAAGTGACTTATCAACTCTGAAGAGCTTGTCATGTTGACTCCAAAGTCCTTGACGTCTGTCTCCAAAGTGACTTATTGACTCTAACATTCCTTTCTTTTTTCTCTGAAGTACTTGACTGACTCAGAAGTTATTGAACTGTGACTCTGAATTTCTTGAAATAATTTTGAAACTTCATTTTTGTTAACTAAGTATTCTTCTAAGTATATTTTTGATTTTTATACATAGTTATCTTTGAGCATTTACTTGGTTTCTTCCTCTGAAAAGTTACTTTATGCTTGAAGTTATTTGAAACAACTTATTTAATCATTATAAAGGTTGTCCTCAGGGTTTAATTAGAAAATATTTCTGCAAGTAGTTGAGAATACATTGTTAGGACCTTAATGTTTTACTCATATCTTTACTCATCATCAAAATATGGTTGGTTAAGAATGTTCATCATCAAAATCAAGCTAGATATGAGACTATACTTAACATCTTCCTCTTTTTGATGATGACAAAATACTAAGTGATATACCTTTCAAAACTACACAATTAGAATACTTAATAAAGAGGTTTAAAGTGGCTAAATGCATGTTTGATAATTGTCAATTTCTATTAATATAGTGCACATCTCCTTGAATGGGTGCACTGCATTCACAACATTTTCTCTCCCTTTTTGTTAGAATAAAAAAGGTGGAATAAAAAAAATTGATAAACATACAAAAAAGAATGTGTCATTAATAAAGTTGCCATGGGCAGAATAGAAAAAGAATATCAGAAAGACACACAAAATAGAGAGAAATGTCTCTCATAATGACAAAAAATGTACATTTAAAGTACAGTTTACAATAGAGCACATCATGAAAGAGAGAATGTCATTAGGGAGATCTATCAAAAAAAATGAAAATGCAGATATCGTAGAATCACTTGGGTTGTTTGGATTTTCTTTGATAAGTTTTGGGAAAGGTGTAAGTAGGTTTAAGAGGTTGTGAGGAGAGCGGTTTAGAAGGGGAATGAGATTTTTTAGAGATGGCATGTTTAGGTCTTTTTGGTGGAGGTTGTGGAATGAAAAATGAATCTTTTAAAATTGCAGTTGGGGGTTCATGGGTGTAGGCTTGAGGTCCACAGTCAATGACATAAATGAAATCAATATGCTCTCAAAAAGTTAGGTCTAGCAACTCTGGAAAGAAGACAATAGTGCCTTTTAAGATGGCTTCGGTGTTGGCATTCATCCTTGTAGAATATTCTTCATAGTACATGGAGATGCAAGAAAGATGAGCCTTTTGTGTTCTTTGGGAGGTGAAATTCTTGGCTTTTTCTTGAGTTTAGAAGATGATGGCTAGGATGAGGTGTGGAAGATGATGGTTGGGGTAATGGTTTTGGTTTGGGGATAGTAGTGGTCTTTTGTTTTAGGAGGAGGAAGTGGAATTGGTTCAGGTGAGGAGGATGGTTGGGAATAGCGCACCATAATTCTTTGTTGGATTGAAGAATCGATGAGCTATAGAAATGGGAGAGGATGATGATCAATAATGACTTGGAGACTGGCATTGGAGAAGGATGAGAAATCTTCTTGAGTAAGAAAGAAGGTCTGTCGAGGACCTAAGGGAGGTGGAAATGAACCTATGGGATGTTTGGACTTAGAAAGAGATTATAGAAGTTTTTCAGAATATCTTTGGATGATTGATTCTTTGTCAGGAATTTAGATTTTATAGCCTTTGGGAGTTAAGGGAGGATTAGGAGTGAGTTGAATCCTTGATAAAATGTTAGGATCTGTGAGTTCTGAGAAAGGCAATTCTTGAGGAGAGAGGACGAGAGATTAAGAAAAGAACATCTGAGTAGTTGCAAAATTTATTTCTGATCTACTCCTAAATTCAAAATATATCATCCTGATAGGTTTTGAGATACAAAGAAGAATATCAGGCTTATCATTAGCTAGTTTTGGGGGGTGGGGGGGGAGGGGGAGGGGAGGAGGAGGAGTTAGAGCTCTCTTCCGTAGATGTGGACAATGCTCTTCAATTTGAGTCGGTATGATTTCTCTTGATAGAATGAGATCTTCATAAGACCAGTACAAATAGACTAATGGAGCGAGAAGGAAAAAGAACCTAGGAAGGGGTCTGCTGGGATACTTTCCTTTCCAAATGATAGCTCTACGAGAATTAGAAAGGTAATCCTCAAGTAGGTTTGGAGAGATTTCAATGGATGGAAGGTAGGGGAGGATAGAAGGACATTATGTTTGAGGAGAGGGAGAAACAATTTTAGTAGGTTCACCCTTAGGCTGAACAACTTCTAAAATTGCAAGGGATGAGTGTGGAGAATGTGTGGGTGAAGGAATCGGTGAGTGAGTTTTGATTGGATAGAAGTGAGTTGGAGATGGAGAGTGTGGGTGATAAGTTTGACCCCTAAGTGACTCTACTAGTGAAGTTAGAAAGTCAAGTCTTTGATCAATCTTATTAGCTCTAAGGATGAGAGATGACATGGAGTTTTCTAGCTTATGATCAATTTTGTTAAGTTGAAAAGCTAGAAATGATAGAAGATTTTGAATGTGTCCAAGTCTATTTTCTAGGATTTGTAGAGTGGGTTGAGTAGTGGGGATTGATAGAGTGGTTGGTGTGTATGGTTGATGGGAAGGTCTCATTGTAGATGGAGACCTTATGAGTATGAAGGAGGTGGTTGTTATTATTGCTGCTATCTCATTTTCTTCTCTCAAAATTTTCTCTGACTACTTTTCTCTAACATTTCTTAGATCTTCTTATGAAATTTCTTCTCTTCTTTTTGCTTCTGGTCGAACTTCATTTGTGAGAGGTTCTTCTCTTGTTTCCATAGTCTCTTGTCTTGTTGGGCTTTCCACTTCTTCTTTCGATTTGGATCTTTTAAGTTAAGCTGCTCTTCTGGGATTTTCATTGATCCGGCCCTATGATGTTTGCTTGAAACCCATTCTTTTCAAAGTTCTTTCATTAATTATGTCTAAGTCCTTAGACTCTTCTCTCTTTTCTCTAGATAGATTTACTCCTACATCCTTGAGAATCCTTGTGAAGATCATCCCATATGGAAGTGGAAACCTTGTTATAGATTTCACTAAATATAGGTGATCCAATATAATTTGTGCAAGATGCACTTTCTTCTTATTTTTTAAAGCCCATGAAACTTTTGCATCTTTTTCTAAAATGGAATGTATGGCTCCTATACTTTGATACACATTGTTTATTACCATTATGTATGCCAACTTGAGATTTAGACTTAGATGACTGGCATGTAAGTAGTTTTCTTTTTCATCTATCTAAACTCCTACCAAGTTTGAGAATAGTCTTGCTCAGCTTGATGGCCATTCTACTTGTTCTCCCTCAATTTTAGGAAGATGAAGAACTCTTCTCAAGCTACTTGTGGATAAGTTTATCTTAACTTCTCTTATCCATGATTTTTGGGTGCTTGAGTTTAGATTACTGATTAGGGCTTTGACTAATCTAGGACAACAAATCTCCTTGTAACTTAGAAAGTCAGTCCATCCTTGAAATCGAAACCAATCACATACTTCTAAATTCATTTCTCTTTCTCCAAAAACTTCAAAATTAAACACTCTACCTTTGACGATTTTCTTGTTTTCATACTTCTGAAGATACCGAGAGTAAGAAGTTTCTCTATTAAAAAAGATTACCTCAAGAGTATCATCCTCACACCTTACTCTCTTAGAAATACTCATTTCTGGAGATTCTTCTCTTTTCCTTCTTTTGATGCCTAATTTAGTTCTTTTCTTCCTTGCCATTGCGGTAGGGTGAAGTAGGGTTTTGAAAGAGTGAGGATTTCTAACTGAATATGGAAGAAATGATGGAAGAGGATTATATTTTTTGTTGAAAAAGATGTAATGGAAGGCTTATTTGTTTGAATCGAGTGGGAAGATGGAGAGTTTCTTTGGAGATGAGATATCGGATGCTCAAAGGAAAATGGGGGTTTTAGGTTTTAGGAGGTCATTGAGGGTTTTAAAATGAGTTAGGGTTTTGGTTTCTCTAAAACACTAAAGGATTCTGTCCTCGGAGACTCCGAAATAAGCATATTAAGATACATGCGATCTTCAAAGGCAACGAAATAGATAATAAATAGTATTTTGGGCTTTGGAGACTCTGATACTTTACTTTGAAGGTAAAGCTATCAGAGGTATCGATGTGGGTTATCGGAGGGTCCAAAAGCAGTTTCAGAGGCTCCGATATGATGTGATTGATATTTTTTTAATTTGTCTTTTTGACTTTTCTTAATAAAACAAATAATGAAGAGTATGTATATATATAAACCATCATTTAGATGTTCTATAAATTGAAAATTAAGCACATGGGTCTAAAACACCTAGTTTTCTTCTTAATATACTAAATCTATCTTCTAGAAGAGGCTTAGTAAAAATATCTGCTAGTTGATTTTTAGTTGGCATAAATTCTAAACAACTATTATGATTTTGAACATGATCTTTAATAAAGTGATGCTTAATTTCTATATATTTTATTCTGGAATGCAAAATTGGGTTCTTGATTGGATTTATAGCATTGGTGTTATTACATCTTATAGGTATATCAACAAATTTAAGGCCAAAATCACTTAATTGTTGTTGCATCCATAAGATCTGTGCATAGCAACTGCCTGCTGCAACATATTCTATTTCAGTAGTTGATAATGCAAATGATGTTTATTTCTTAAAGAACCATGATATAGTTATGCTCCCTAAAAACTGATCTGATCCTGAGGTATTCTTTCTATCCACTTTATATCCAGCAAAGTCTACATCTGAGTATCCAACCAAATTGAAGTCAAAACCCTATGGATACCACAAACCAAGGTTTGTTGTGTCTAATATATATCTAAAGATTCTCTTCACAGCAACAAGGTGTGGCTCTTTGGGATCTAACTAGAATCTAGCACATGCAAATGCTAAATATTATATCTGATCTACTGACAGTCAAATATAATAATGACCCTATAATGCTCTTATAGAGTTTGTGAGAGATAGATTTACCTCTTTTATTGTTATCCATCTTTATTGAAGTGCTCATTGGTGTTCTATTTCTTTTACCATCTTCAATATTGAATTTCTTTAGAAGTTTTTTTGTACACTTGACTTGGTGGATGAAAATTCTTTCTTTCTCTTGTTTGAATTTTAGTCCTAAGAAGAAGTTGAGTTTACCCATCAAGCTCATTTCAAATTTTGCTTTCATTGTCTTGGAAAATTCTTAGTGAAGGATTTCAGTAGTTGCACCAAATACTATATCATCAATATAAATTTGAACTATGAGTATGTTATTCTTTGCATGCTTAATGAAGAGAGTAGTATCAACTTTACTCCTTGAAAAACCTTTTTCAATCAGAATTTGCTTAGCTTCTCATATCAAGCTCTAGGAGCTTGTTTCAGACCATAGAGGGCTTTCTTGAGTTTGAAGACAAGATTTAGACTATGAGAATCCTCAAACCTAGGAGGTTATTCTACATATACCTCTTCATTAATGAAAACATTTAAGAATATATTTTTTACATCCATTTGATATAGCTTAAAAGCCATATATGATGTAGATGCAAGAAGCATTCTTATGGCTTCAATCCTTGCAACAAGGGCATATGACTCTTTAAAGTTAATACCTTCTTCTTGACAATGCCCCTTTGCAACTAATCTCTATAATTCCTGATTCATCCAATTTATTCCTAATGACCTTGGTTCCTATAATAGATTGATGGTTTGGTCTTGGAACAAGAGTCCACATCATTTTTTTTAAATTGGTCCAATTCTTCTTGCATAGCTAAGGTCCAGTTTTCATCTTCTAATGTTTAGTTTATGCAAGTTGGCTCTAATTGAGAAATGAAGGCAAAATTACCATATATTTGGTGATAGGATGATCTATTTCTAACTTGGTCATGTATATCACCAATTATCTGGTGTTCAGCATAACCATGCATGAACCTCCAAACTTTGAGAAGATATTTGTTACCTTGTTCATTTACCTCTGTTGTGGATGGTTCAGCTTCATCCATTATTATATAGTGGAGCTTCTACTTATTTATCTTGTAAATTATATTTTTCCACCTAGAAATATTCCTCAAAAAGATCTGCTATCAAAATTTTCAATTTTTTGCTTACCATTGTTAAGAATAAAGTATTTACAACTAAAAGAACGAAAATAAGAAATATAAGGCTTCTTACCATAGTACAGTTCAAATAGAGTTTTGTTGAGTATGGGTTAGCAAAGATTCTATTAATAACATAACATATAGTGTTTATTGCTTTAGCCCAAAAATACTATGGCAGATTATATTCGCTCAACATCATCCTTGCCATCTCTTGTAAGGATATATTTTTTTCTTTCTAGTACATTTTGCTGGGGTGTTCTTGGTGCAGAGAAAGTTTGAAGAATTCTATTATTTTCACAAAAGTCAGTGAATCTATGGTTCTCAAACTCTCCACCATGATCACTCCTTATGGCAACAATGTGAGAACTTTGTTCATTCTATACACGTTTGGTAAATACTTCAAAGAATGAAAAAGCTTCATCTTTAGATACTAGAAAAATTACCCAAGTGAATCTACTATAGTCATCCACAATTAGATCCATATGTAGCAACTGAAGGGGTTTGGTTGTGTATACTTCTTTGTTTGACTTAAAATATTCTTTTACTTACTTTCCTTTCATGCAAATATCACAAAACTGATTATCAAATTTGAGTTTTGGTAAGCCAACAACAAGATCATTATTATATGGTTTTTCTATCAGATTCTTATTGGCATGTCCTAGCCTTCTGTGCCACAATATGGGTTCATTGTCATTCAAAATAAGACACTTAACTTGAATATTAGAAAGACTAACAAAATATATATTTTCATGTCTTTTACCAGATACTATAACTAATTGAGACTTATCTAATATAGGATAAAATTGAAATTCAAACACAACTTTGTAGCCTTTGTCACAAAATCAACTTATGCTAAGAAGATTATATTTTAATCCTTCTACTAGAAGCACATATGAAATTGTAGTAGATAGTGGTTAGTCGACCTTACCAATCCCAACCACTCTACCTTTACCATTATCAATGAAGGTTACTACTCCACCAAATTTCATTTTCAACTCTATGAACAGTTCCCCATTCCCCGTCATATGCCTTGAGTAACCATTATCAATATACCAAGTGCTGCTCTTTGTGGCTCCCAAGCACACCTACATGGACAAAGTTAAGTCTTAACTTTTGGTACCCATTTGGGAATGGGTCCAGGTAGATTAGTTGCAGATAGTGTTAGTATCCATTGTTTCTTGGGCATCATTATTTTGACTAAAGGAAATTGTGGTTCATTTAGTACACTTGCAATTGTCTTAGGAATCCAAATCATTGTCTGTTTGGGCTGAAATTTTCTTATAGAGATATTAGTTTGTTTCCTATGCTATTGTTGTCCACTCTTTTCTTAGGTTTTATTCTTCACGAGGTGCAAGTCAATGTCTTTTTCAGAGCATTGTTCTTAGCTTTGACTTGCTCAAGTATACTACTGGTTTATGGTTACTCTTAAGCTTGAAATTTTCTTTCTTTATTTTGGAGTATTCATTTGTAATTCTCTTGAGCTCCTTTTCAGTCTCTTTATACTTCTCTTTTAGAATCATTAAATCTAAGTACAATTCTTCTAACATTTCTTCATGATTGGGAGTTTTAGAATCATAATTTACCTGCTCTTCATGGATTGCCGTAAAGCTGATTCCCATATAGAATTCATCTTGATTACTTCTATTTAGAGAAAGTTGGCTGATTTGAGCTTCATGCTCTTCTTCCTCTTCACTCTCAGTTTCATTTATTATGTTCTCTAGCATCTCCCATGCTACTAGAGCCTTCTTTTTCTTCTAGAATTTTTTGCTTATTCTATTGTTATTATTGTTGTTGGTGCTATTTTTCTTTCTGTCAAAGTATGAGTTGTAATTGATCATTTTGTCTCTTATCTGGTTCTGGGTAGCTAAAGTTTATGTGCCTAGGTTTACCACAATTGTAACATGTGGGTGTCTCTTTCTTTCTATCCTTTCTTCCAAAGTTATTTCTTGAACTATTTCCAAACATTTTCTTCTTTAGCACGGATTTGAATCTTCTTGCAATCATTGTCATCTCCTCATCTTCATCTCTACTTGTGGATGCCTTAGTTTGGGATTCATCATTCTCTAACTCAGGTCTAAGAGTAATTGCTTTTTTTAATTTACGTTCTTCTATATTTTTTTGCTTCATTAATACATCATGAGTTATAAGAGAACTCATGAGCTTTTCTAGGCTCATTATGTCCAAATTCTTTGCTTCTTAGATTACAGTCACTTTGGGCATCCATTGCTTTGATAAGGATCTTAGAATTTTTTTCACCATTTTGGGCTCTACATAATTTTCTCCTAGATTCTTTAGCCTGTTTGTTATCTTTTGAAATCTTCTAAATATATCTAAGATTGACTCTATCTCCTTCATGTTGAAAGCTTCATATTCCTGCATAAGAAGATTTATTTTAGTCTCTCTTACTTGTTTTGTTCTTACTGTGCAACCTCTAGTTTGTCCTAGATTTCCTTTGTTGTATCATAAGAGGATATCTCATCAAACTCAGAGGATGTAAGAGCATAGTA
The DNA here is from genome assembly GCA_036873735.1 of Pouteria campechiana. Classification (NCBI taxonomy): domain Eukaryota; kingdom Viridiplantae; phylum Streptophyta; class Magnoliopsida; order Ericales; family Sapotaceae; genus Pouteria; species Pouteria campechiana. The sequence continues at coordinate 23,483 of JAYJMB010036690.1, read as the reverse complement.
AAGGTAGTTCTTTGCCTTGGCATCTTTTTCAGCTGGTTGAATGTCCTCAACAGTGTATTTATCTTTAGTGTTTAGGACAATCATTCCATCTTTAATGGTTTTCCATAGATGATAGTCTAAGGCAATCAAGAAATTTTTCATCCTCATTTTCTAGTATCCATAATTTATACCATTAAATAGTGGAGATTTGAAAGTGGATTGAGCCTCAACATAAGTGTTATGGGAATAGTTGGCCTTTAGGATCTCTTCACAGGTTATATAAATGGAATTGTAAGGGATAACAAGTGAAGGCTACTCTTCAAATGGTGACTCAATAGGGGGGGTTTAATTGAGTCTTTAGAATTTTCAGCCAGATAAAAAATAGTGCAAAGATGAATAAGAAACAAATAGCACAAAGTACTTAGATTGGTGTTTTTATAGTTGTTCAACCCTTCACTTGGGTTGCTACTTTACTTCTCTGAGTTAGCCTTCTCTACTAAACTCAGGTTCCACTAAGACTCTCTTTAATTAGCACTCTTCTGATCAAATAAATACACTTGTTGGTTTTCAAACTCACCAACTAACTTTTACAACTACCTAAGCAAGGTTCCTACTTGCTTACAATGCTCAAATGTAAAAGTAAATAATTGTGCACAAATATCGATGCCTCTAATCAGGCTAGTTTGTAGGATGTAAAGAAATAGTAAAACATAATAAATATAATAGTAAGCAATAAAAGTCAATCTCCAAGAGTGATCGAAAAAGTGGCTTTGGATGCTTGTTGTTGTGAGGCATAGTGGAGTTGTTCTTGTAGAAGAAAAACTTTAAAGGATGAGTAAATGCCCTCTTTTCTTTTTGCTCTTCTGAAACTTGTTGTTTCTTTGTTCGCACTTAACTCTTTTTATATTGATGCTTCAGACTACTACTATTGTGGTAGTAATGCTCATAAATGCGACAAAATGTTTGAATTTATGACTGTTGAGCCATTTTGCATGATTTCAGAGTTTTTGATATTATAATATCAAATCCTCCAATATTGCATTTTGGAGGCCTTTTGTGCAAATGATATATCACAGCATCTTTGGATTCTCCAAAGTTGAATTTTAGTGCCTCCAAAGTGACACAAACATGTGACTCATGTCAAATCCATTAAGAGCAAACTCCAAAGTGCTTCTCTGTCTCTGAAGTACTTATTTTGTGGCTCTAAAGCTGTACATTGCTTTTGTCATACGTAAACTAACTCTGAAGAGCTCTGTTATCTCCAAAGTACTTAATCTATAACTCCAACTTTGTACAGTTTCTGACTTTGATCAGTCATATTCTTTAAAGATCTATTCTATTAACTTCGAAGTCCTTAGCATCTATCTCCAAAGTACCTCATTGACTCCGACTTTCCTTTCTTTTATCTTCGAAGTGCTTGACTAACTCCGAAGTTATTGAACTGTGACTCCAAAGTGCTCGAAATAATTTTGAAACTTTATTTTCTTCAACTAAGTATTCTTCTAATTTTATACATGGTTATCTTTGAGCATTTACTTGGTTTCTTCCTCTAAAAAGTTACTTTATGCTTGAGTTTGCTTGAAACAACTTATTTAATCATTATGAATGTTGTTCTTGGGGTTTAATTGGAAAATGTTTCTATAAGCACTTGAGAATACATTTTTAGTACCTTAATGTCATGTCTTTGCTCATCATCAAAACATAGTTAGTTAAGAATATTCCTAATTAAAATCAAGCTAGATATGAGAGCATGCTCAACACAATATAGAGCATTCTTAGCTTTAGCATTCAATCTATCTGCTCTAATGTCCTCATTGGTCAACCGACTCTCCTCTAAAGTGGAGAGCATCACTTCTTGTTCTACTATCTTCCACAACTTATAACTATTGGCAATAAAAAAATTATTTATCTTTATTTTTCAATAGTTGTAATACTCCCCATTAAAATATGGAGGTCTAGTGGTCAATTGACCCTCTTTGATTTCACCAAAACTATTTACCATATGGGATCACACTAAGGTAGAAATCAAGTCATAATGATGATTATAGAAGGTCTGACTAGGATTGGAATACCTATTCGAGACCTTAAACTGTGAAGTTTCCCTAACAAGCTTAACATATGCCTTGGGATAGTAATGATATTAAAATGTTGAATCCTAATTTCAGTGCCCTGCTCTAATACCAACTGTTGGACCTTGACCTACTATAATATGCAAACTGTATGGCAAACCTGGAATCCTAAAGGTAAGGGAAAACTAGATGATATGTGGAAGCATAACAGATGGAATGCAGTGGAAGCACACAAGCACAAATACAATAAAACCACAAAGAATTATAGTGGTTTGGGGCCCCTTGTCACTTACTCCACTCTCAAAAGTTTCCCTAACTTTGGATTCCACTATACCCTATGGAATCACACTTGGTTTTATGAGCTAAATAAGAACTTTACAACCTGGCTTCATGGGCTCACCAAAAACTCAATGTTGGTTTTCCTTAAACTTACCAACAACTCTTACACTGATGGTTTTTTATTAAGCTCACCACCAAGTCATATAATCTAGTTTCTCAAGAGCTAACTAACAACTCCTTCTGGTTTTTAGAGCTAACAAAAAAATCTACATAACAAATATAAGTGTATAAGGAAATGTTTCTAACTAGGCTTAAATGTACACATGGTTAAGGCTAAATAATAAAAGATGAAACAATCAGCACATTATAGTGAATTCAAATTCCTTGAGATGGAAATATTGTGGCCTTGAAGTTCCTCTATCATGGAAGCACCTTAGAGTGAATATATTATTGGTCCCATGCAGTAGATATCTCAAGAGGGGAGGGGTGAATTGAGCATATGAAAAGTTTGGCAAAACAAAATTAATGTGCTAGGCAGGAATAATATTGTAATGCATATGTGATTTTCATAGTTGTTCATGCAATTATGGTATCTGCACCACACACAGATTTAGCATTCCATAACTTTACTCATTTCAAGCAGATATTCATGTGTGTGTAATGAAGTGTGAGATGTAGTATTGGTAAGATAGTAACGCGCAAAGTAAAACAATCAAGTAGACAATACATAATAATTTTTATAGTGGTTCAGGCACTCTATCTGTACGTCCACTATTCCAAGAGTATGCTCATTGTGCATTGGGTCCCACTATTACTTATAATGGAATACTTTAGTGCTCCTAGCACTCTTCTGGATTTTAGGTCCAAGTGACATAACTAGTGCTCCCAACACTCTTCTAGATTACAGCTCTAGGGGCTGTAAATAAGTGTTCCCAACACTCTTATGGATTCTAGCTCTAGGTGGCATAAACATAGTGTTCCCTGTACTCTTCCAAATTCTAGCTCCAAGGGCTATAAACATAGTGATTTTCCTAAGTTCACCACCAACTCATATGATGATAAACAAAACTAAAGTTGTACATCACTTTGCCTCTATACTAGGCTGATTTGTACAAAGTTTAAGCACACATAAAATGATTACTCGTTGAAGCACAGAAGATATCAATACTCTAGAAATATGATTATGATAGATCTTTGAAGCTCATCATCTATTAGCACAATGGAGATTGAATATCTTGGAGGAAGCATTTTCTAATTGAGAGAAATTATCCATTTAAGCTCTTTTCTTATTTTCATCTTTCTCTCAACTTCCTCAACCTTCTTCATTGACGTTGCACTACCTTTATACTACTTCTAAAATTTCTGCTTGTTGAGGTAGATAGCTTCCATTGAATGTTAAAGATTGTTCTGAATTTTCTCCTATTGAAAAGTTATCTTCTTAAAGAATTTGTTCTAGCTAGAAAGCCTATAGCACCGACCTTGAAGAAGATGCATTTTCAGTTTTAGCAAGCACTGGATGAGAGCATTTTGCATAACTGACTCTTTCATTCTTTTGGAAAGATGCACTTTAAATGTGAAAGGATATAGCCTTTGAGAATGAAATCTCTGTCAGAGCGAAGATAACTTTTCTTTGAATTTCTTTCCATATTGAGCTTGTATACTTTGTCCAGAGTTAATATGAATTGTCCATGAGAAAATTAGCTTAGAGAGCTTAGCCAACATCATCTGATTAAGTAGCTTCTAATGATTAGGATGTGCCATAGTAATTCAGCCATAATTTCTCTAAGGACTTTGTCTAAGCAAGTCCAGTTTGTCTCTTATAATTAACAAAAAAATTGGCTCTAAGTAGACCCATAATATAGAATAGACAACTTTGTCTTTGCAAATTTGTTTGAGTCCATTATAGCACTTTTACTTCATCTTTTAGTTTGTCTATGGTAAGTAACAGACAAATTGTAGAGGTGAAGATGAATTTCTACTCTAACTGTTCACCGGACAAAGTAGCTTTGTCTGTTGATTTTTCCGTAGTAAGTTATAGACAACTCTTGATGGCGCAGACAAAGTTTCTTCATAGTAGTTCAACATGTTAGTATAAATGCATGGTTTTGATGATAAATAAAACTTAATTAAAGATTATATACTAAAGGTTGTTGCCAAGATTTTAGTATGTAAAATTAAGTTACATGTCTTATGAAAAATGAGTATGGAAAACATATTCCATGGCTTCAAGGCTTGGGCAAGTAAAGAGGTAAAAGACAAAGTATCATTATAGACAAAGCATCAATGAAAAGGATTTAGTTGTTTTCATTCAATTGTCAAAGTGAAAGATTATATCTGATGAATGTAAAGCAATGTGCATACAATAGACTTCATCTTTCATAAGCAAGCCACAATTAAGCTAATGGTCATCTGTTGAGAACAGACAAAGGTAGAGAAGTGAAGATTTCTAGTAGAGCAGTAAAAGGTTATATGGTAGAACAAAGACTTTGTCTATCATAAGTAAGCCAATGATCATCTACTATAAACAGACAAAGCAAACAAGTGAAAGTCATATAAAAGAGCAAAAAAAGTAATTATCTGGTGGAGCGATGGCATTTGTTTATTGAACTAAGCTCATCTCTTATCTATAATAAATAACCCAATAGATGAAGCCATGAAGAGAATTCGTCTTCACCTTAATGTTTAGTCTGTCACTTTTAACAAACCCATTAGATGAAGTAATGAAGGAAATCCATCTACACTCCAACATTCCATCGATTACTGATAATAGACAATTCAACAAATGAAGTAATGAAGAAACAAGTCATCCATGCTTCTACAGTTCAACAGACAACCCACAAGAAAAAGCACCAGAGAGGATAATTCATCTGCATCTGTCTATTACTTACAATAGACAATGGATCAGACAAAGTGATGAAACGACATCTCCATAATTCGTCTGCTACTCATGAAAGACAAATAGGAACTTTGTTTGATGAACAGCTGGATAGATACTTCATCTTTCATAAGTAAAAGATGAACAATGATAAAGTTGAATCATTGGTCTTCACTCAGCATTAATAATGTCATTTCCATATTGATGGAAGAGTCAGCTATTGTAGCAATACCTCAACATAAGCTTATTAAGAAACTAGAAATCATCTTCTCCAAGGTTGAGGCAACAGGCATTTTAACATGCAAGATTAAGCAAAAGTTAAAGAATTCAAACATGCTAATTGAAATGACCTTCTGTCATTAATGGAGCTCACGTACCACCAATGACTATAATTCAAAGCAGTTATAAATGAAGCATCATTATAGTGGGAGGATGTAACCAAGTATCAAGAAAATTATTCAAAAATCCTCTTGAGAGCATTTATTAATCTGAGCTAAACCTTCTCATATTCTTCAAGAGTTAAGAGCCTTGCATTCAAATCTTTCGCACATAAACACCTTTTGGGAAGATCATTTATTCTGTATTCAATTTTTAGAAACCTTCCCCTATGCTCACTGAGAAATACCTATGCTTCAACTTCTAATATCCATTCTTTGTAAATTTCTTGAGCTAATGATTGAGACTAGACTTGGGAAGAGTTGTGACTATCTGAGTACAGACAAGAGCTATTTATTCACAACCCAGTGCTAAAATTTAGAAGAGTATTGAGAGCACTGTGAATATGCCCCCTAAAGGTAGAATCAAGAAGAGTGTTGGGAGCACTATGTTCATGCCCCCAGAAACTGATATCTGAAAGAGTGCTAAGAGCACTATTGTACTTCTACTATTAGGAATAGTGGAACCCAAGACACTAAGAGAAAAGTGTTCTTGGAAGAGTAGAGTAGAGTGTTTACTCAAACCATTATAAAAATCTTTGTCTTATTGATTTGAGTATTCATTGATTGAGTGATTTACTGCTACCCAATTTTTAACTACCCAATTTACCCCTCCCCTCTTAGGTTTTAGCCAAATCTATAGGACTAACAAGTGATATCAAAACAAACTATATAAATACTTGTAGTGATCCAATGGTAAACCCTAGTGATCCAATGGCAAACCCATCATCCTCATTATAAATATTTACCAATGGGTGATCGTCTACTTAACCAGCCCTATTTGATGGAACTAACTTTGCTTACTGAAAGCTAAGGATGAAGCAATTCATTATAGCTAATGATATGGAGTCTTGGAAGGATATTAAAGTTAGAATCACTCTTCCCACTACTGAAGTAAATGCATGGACTAAAGAGGAAGCTACCTCAATCCAAAATAATGCAAAGGCTATGAACTCCTTATTTTATGGACTATCTTCATCTGAGTTTAGTAGAGTATCCTCTGACACTATTGTAAAAGATATTTGGGATAAATTAGTGTTTATATATGAAGGATCCTCACAAGTTAAGGGAACTAGAAGAAATATGTTAATAGGAGAACTAGAAAATTTTAGGATGGAGGAAGGAGAAAGTATATCAAAAATGTATCTTCATTTTTCTCAGGTTACTAACGCTTTGAAAGGTTTGGAAAAAGAAGTCACAAACTCTGAACAGGATGGAGGAAGGAGAAAGTATATCAAAAATGTATCTTCATTTTTCTCAGGTTACTAACGCTTTGAAAGGTTTGGAAAAAGAAGTCACAAACTCTGAATAGGTGATGAAGATACTAAGGACTCTACCAGAATCATGGAACTAGAAGATCACAGCAATAGAGGAAGCAAAGTACCTAAACACTCTTCTGGTGGATGATCTTATAATCTCACCAATGTCACATGAGTTGATCAAAAGTAAAAGGGAGGAACCAACAAAGCCAAAGAAAAGTATTGCTTTGAAAGTGACTAAGGAAAGCAACAGTGATCTGGCATCATAATCTGAAGATGATATGGCCATGTTGGTCAAAAACTTCAAAAAATTTGTACAAAGCAGCACAGGCAGTACCTCAAGGAGACAGCCTAGACAACAGAAGAAAATGGCAAAAAGAAAGAAGAATCTCCCCACACGCTATAGATGTGGAGGGATCAGACACATGTCTCCTGATTGTCCCAATGAAGAAAAAGTAAATATGGACGAGAAGGATGAAAAAAAAGAAAGCAAACACTTCAAGAAGTCCTCAAGAAACCAAGCTAGAGGAATATATGTGAATGATGAAGACTCATCAGGGACAAGCTCAAGTGAGAAAGGAGATAATGAAATTGGAAACCTTGCAAGAATATGTTGCATGGCCCAAATGGAGAACAAATCAATAGATTAAATCACCATCAAAGAGCTATGCACAACAAAGTTGGAGACAGAGGTAAATTCCTACTACTCTTATAGTTCTGACTCTTCAAGCTCAAATAGCACTTGTGTCAAATGCAAAAAGTTTGATGTAATTATATAACTCTCTCTTCAGTGAATTTGAATCACTTAACCAGAAACTTACTCAAAAGAAAAGACACTTTGATACAACTATCAAAGTAAATTCTAGACTAGCCAAAAGAAATCTATCTTTACAAAAGGAGGTTGGAAATATAAAAAAAGAGATAGAGATATTAAATAGTATGTTGAGTAAATTCTCCAATCCAGGAGAATCTATGACCAATTTCATGAGAATAACTAGTCAAATTAGCAAAAAGGGACTGGGTTGTGAACAGTCAAACGATAAAAACTCACAAAAATTTGTTGCATGGTCCAAGAGAGTGAATCTCACAAAAGAAAGTGAAAACTATCCAAACATTAGAAGGTTCATGGGTTATCCCTAGGTAAAGAAACCAATGAAATATAATGCACCTAACAAAGTTCCAAACACTTGCTAATTTTGCAAAAAAATTGGTATATGATTGTTATGTCAAAAAGATGAAAGCAAAAGGTGCAAAGATGAGATGGAAACGTAAGGAATATGCACAAACTTCTATCATATACAATTCCACTAATACCATTGGACCCAATACTTGGGTACCAAAAAGGTAAAAGAAAAATTTGCTTTGAATGTAGGTAAGTCTCAAAGTTATATCTGGCAATGCATGGTTTATGGATAGTGGTAGTTCAAGACATATGACTGGGAACAAGAAATTGTTCAAAGAATTGAAACCAATGAATAGAGGAACAGTTGCATTCGGCAACAATGATAAAGTCCTATCAAAGGAATAGGTAAATTTTATGGTTTATTCAATGCATGCATAGAGGATGCATTGTATGTAGAAGGACCCAAGCACAATTTGCTAAGCATTAGTCAATTATGTAATAAGGGTCATAAAGTTGTGTTTGAACCATCTACATGTAATATATCTAGTATAGACAATGATTTACTGTTCACCGAATAAAGGAATGAAAATATTTATCTAATACAGCTAGATAACATGTTGGAAAATGCTTAATTACAGTCAAAGATGATCCATGGGTATGGCATAAAAGGATGAGACATTAATATGTCAAACATCAAATCTTTGTGGAAAAAGGATCTTATGATTGGTCTACCAAAATTAAACTATGACGAAAATTAAATATGCAAATCCTGTCAATTGTCAAAATAGATCAAAAGTATCCTTCCATCCTAAAATAAAGTATTTACATTCAGACCCCTAGAACTATTGCGTATGGATCTATTTGGACTATCAAACATTGTCACCCTTGGAGAAAAAAGATAAGTATACGTGATAGTAGATGACTACTATAAATTTACATGGGTGATTCTCTTGACTAGCACAGACAAAGCATTTTCAAAATTTTATACATTTCTAAAGCTAGTTCAAAATGAGAAATAAATGTTAATTGTATTCATCCACAGTGATGATGGTGATGAATTTGAGAACAGAAAATTCATTGATTTTTGTGATAAGAAAAGAATCACCATAGTTTCTCATCCCCCATAACTCCTCAACAAAATGGAATTATGGAATGTAACGCCCTGCCCACCTAGGGCCGTTACTCCATTTTTACACCATAAATCCACTATCACTATGCAAAAATTTCCCCACTTCTAGGGTGGGGTTTCTCTGATACCATTTTTTAGTTTATCTAATTTCTACAAAAATCAAACAGAGCTTCCCCTAAAAATGGGGTTGTCCACCTAAGGAATAAGCATTCAACATTAATGATAATACATTTTCTCAATTAAAATTTATAAACAAGAAATAAAAAATTCCATAATTCTCCTTCACGCCACCCCTAACTCTACAGGTTGTCCTTAGGGTCGCGACTACATCATGATGGCAATGCATTCACTTTTCCACCATACACATCTGTCCCCATATATCATCCACACCATACGCCATTATTACATTGGTATGCCCATAAATTTCAACCATACATCATTGAATCTTTAATACATGATATATATCATTAGACATGAATTAATTACAATCACACATATATAAGATGAAAATTTCTCAATTTTAATATAATTTTAAAAGCATAAATTCAACTGTTATGCTTTCATACTAACCTTGCCTTTTCTCCAGTCTTGACTTGTCAACTAAAAAATATATAAATAAAGAGTGAGTCCAGGAAAACTCAATAAGTAGGTGTGAAATCAAAAAATAATTAACAAAATTAGGGATCCACCAAGCATTCCAAAATCCATCCATAATTGCAAGCCATCATATATAACAATCCATGCCATCCAAGCATGGCCACATTCCAATATATAACAATTAAGTACACTATTTGAATCCATATTATAGAACATTAACATCAATTCATGCCTTTTTGGATAATTTCATATCCCTAAATCATATATTTAAACATTCATAAATAAGGATAATCACAATGATCACAAGCATTGGATGTTTATTATCTCCTTTAACCACACATTAAGTAAAAAATAACATCACTGCATAAATCACATAACTTGGGACTTTCACTAATCTCACTTCACAAGTACAATCAGCAATCATATGATGGTATTGAGATGTTCACAATCCCATTTAACTTACATATACAATCAATCCTTTACAAATGCACATATCATTATAACTTAAGAATAATCATGAAATATCACTTTCTTATTAAATCATCATAACAAAATAGTCATGGGATACTTATTATCCCTTAAGAACCATCAAATCCAAAACACATAAGCCCATTATAGTACAATGGGATATGCACTATCCCCATCTCTTCAACCATTCATGCAATCATACAAGTACACCTACTTACCTCAAAATGATCTCTTCATAATCCACATGTTTTCAAACTCGACTTGTCGCCCCCATGCCAAAAATTCCTACATATCATATGAATCCCATATCTTATTTAAATATACATATAAATAAGCAATTATCATGAATATAATAAAGCATAATGATCAAAAGTTTTAGCCTAATGCATCTCATTGCGTTTTACATAATTCCATTTTTGCCCTACTAGACACATTTATAGTAAATTTTTCATAACTTTCTCATATTCATTATACATTTAGTGATATTTCTCTCCTTATGTAAATAGTTTCAAGGCTTACAACTTTGATGTTGAACAATTTTTCTAATTCATCCTCTAACTTGGGTCCTTGGGCCCCACAATTGACACCTTTTATAGTGAATCATTTCCTAGGAACTATTTTAGCAATTTGAGCATAACTCTCTCATATGAATTCTAAATTAACTTATTCTATGTAATTTTGTATATAATTTTAATTTCTACACTTTCATGTTGACCATATTTATTAATTCTGCTCACAATTGGATTAGTGGCCCCCACAAGGTAATGCTTTTTGATTTAGGGACGGTTATACTGTTTTAGTTATAACTCTCTCATATGAACTCATAATTTAATGGTTAATATCTTTTTAAAATTATAATTTTAATATATATATAATTATGTAGAACACATTTTTTAACTCAATCAATATATGGGTCAAAATTGGGACGCCATCATCACTATATGCAATTTTAGGATGGACAATTTGGCAAAGGCCAAATTTCAAGGTATTTATTTCTTGAATTTTTTTGGACCTATTATTGTTGGAATTTTTCCACTAAAATTTATAGATTATATTAAAACATATAGAATATAACCTCATATTTTTATATTTACAAACTAAATTCATTTTATAGGGTTTTAATCAAGCTCAAGATGGCTATTTAATAAGGCATTTTAGTACAAAGAGCATACTTTGTTTACTACCTTGCTGCCCACTTTGATTACCATCAATTTGTAATTTGTTTGAGCCCAATAATGCTATATTAAAGCATTGATTAATCAAGGATTAATCTTCTATAATTAGGCTTAATCACCTAGTTCAAATTATAAGAATTTTAGCCCCTAATAGATAAGTGCACAGTAGGGCATTTTCACTAAGTTTCAACTTCCAACATGTTGAATTCCAGTTATGTTTCAATTAATCTATGGATGAATTTAAGTAAACATTAATTTCTCAATAATAACCTTAATTATAGCCCATAATCACCTTTAGAAATTTCAAGCAAACCCTAATGATTTGGTTTAATTTAGGGTACAAAATTTCAACAAGATCTTCATAAAATTTTCCCATAAACATGTTTAGCAACTTAAATCATTAACTTCCATCCCTATACTTTGGGATTTCCCTAGTGGGTTCCACCTATAGGGATTAATTCCCCAATTAAGCTAGCTACCACAGCTTAATCCTAGAAGAAAATGATGGCCATCAACTTCAATTAATTCCCCATCTAGTTTTTGTGAGATGGGGGAGCGAACTCAATGTGAGCAAGGCATGGGCAGAGGGTTTACAGGAGAGACATGGGGAAGAAATGAGTTGCATTTTAATTCTATAAGTAAATTGGGATAATAACTGTAGCTCATGCATGTTCATGCACATGCACTACTCTTGAGATTTTTCAAACCTCCTTTAATCCCATCTTTTGACATATTAGGGTTGCCCACTTTGTAATGCATATGCCCAAATTAATTTCTCACTTATTAAACATGCCATTTCCCATAATTGAATTTATTTTTTCTAATTAAAATTGAATTAAATTAAAATTTACTATAAAAAGTTTCATCCTAGAAACTTCAAATATTAGTCAATAAGTCACAATATCAAATCATATCTCTTATTCACTATACTTCGTTTCCATTGCGCACTCTGATATTTAAAGCAGCCAAAACATAGCCATTCTAATCCTCATGATTCCACCATCAATACAATCAAATAAATCGGATATACTCACAAGGAATTTTACAACCAATGCCAATACCATGGCATACAGTCATATGTAAATCTTCACACATGCAATTGATCCAGTCCAGGGTTATACACAGAGTCAACCTCAATGCGTATACATGCAGTCGGCCAACTCTGGGTTACACATGTAATGTATAATATACCATACATATGTCACTTCCCTACATACTATCACACTAGCACCCATTGTAAGGTGCAATGCTCATATATTATATATACATCATACAACCACATCTCAATCATACCATGCTCATGCTCATTATATCCCATTTTCACCAAAAAATACCATGCACAGGAGGCTATCAATCCAAGTGGACTCAGCCACTAGTCAATCATATGAAACCATATCAAGTGGACAATGCCACAACCAAGTGAAAAATCATCATTATCATCTTTCTAATTTTATTACATATTTGTATAGCAATTCATTCTTTATAACTTATCATTTTTCTCTCCATATTAATGCATGATTAGTGGATTTCTATATTTCCCAGTACGTTACCAGACTAATGGTGATAATACTGATGTCACCTATGACATCTAGCCCTCACTACAACATAGGGATGTCAGACTCACTATTTACATCAATCTGGAGACTTTAATATAGTCTTTAACTTTAATAAAAGCTCAATCTTATACAATTATCATGCTTCATCATACATATCATATTTATTTATTTATATATTTTAATCAATTCTTGCATTATCAAACCAATGCCACCATACTGCCACCCTGGCAACCATCACCCCAAAGGTGTCGATTGTTTTTCAATTGGTCAGGGTTGGTGGAACCCCTGCCAATCTATCCACTGGCTAATACATAAGTCTTATAATAAATAATCAACAGGGCCATCTCGGCAAGTACCCAAACCTCAATGCACATATAGTTTAAACCTCAGTGGCTTTACCACCCCCTTTAACTCCCTTTTGCTGAGGCTTATTCACCTCGAGGTACTATACAATGCATTACCAATTACATATATTTAAGCATATCAATGCTAATCACACAATTGTATCATGCAGACATAATAATAACATTTCCAATGCAAGCATTCTTATACCAATCATAGGTACCAAGTATGCAACTCACAAACATCATGTGCATACACCATCATGCCTACCACAGGCATCACATTCATAGTATGCATTGCTATTCAAGCACATGTATTCCACATACCATGCATACCACACCCCATTCAAGGGATTCAATCTCCATGTCATTCATGCATATCATATGCACCCACACAATGCATCTACCACGAAATCAATAAATAATGTCAATGCAATAATGTATGTTAATGACAATGCTACATCAATGCAATGCTCATGATTCATGTTGTCATACAATCCAGGCTATATAGCCTCACCCATACTACCATCCACACAACCACCTCTAACCAGACCATCCAAGTCGATCATCAAGCAATGCCTAACCACGCCGGCTACCCACACCACCCCTCATAATAACTGGTGGTTTTCACGAGTTAACCACCAACTTGCTGAAATATTGTTGGTTTTCACAAGCTTACCACCAACTTACTGGTTTCTAAGCTTACCAGCAAACTTATATAATTTTGTATTAATCAGCATATATCATTCAAAACAGATTAGGCTCATAGCCAAATACAATGTTAAGCAGATAGGGAAATACACAATTTCATCATTCACATGATCAATGAAAACAACTCATTTCAATCATATTATAATCCAATATCAATCGACACAATTATGGCACACAGACCGATCTATTCAACACAATCCGGGTACATAGGCCAATCTATTCAATACAATTATGACACAAACCAATCTATTCAATTTAACTTACTCACAAGCAAAGTTATTCAATAAAATATATAGTCATGTCATCATTTATCATGGATAATCACTACTAAAATACATCAGGGCTCTCACAGCTTTGTATGTAATTATATCAATCAATTATCTATCTATGAAACTCCATAGTTTCATTATTTCTTAGATTCATTATTTGTGCCACCCAAGCACTTTTATACTTATGTTGTTATCATCCACATCTCAGGGCATACCTTTCCCTGAAACAATCATTCTTCAACACATATGAGCATGTCATTTTTGTAATGCCTGAGGTGTAAAATGTGAAAAGTATTGTGAATTATTACTAAGAGTAAAATGAATGTGAATTTAGCAAAACTTTTGAAATTATTAGGCCATGATTTAAGTGTAAGTGTATATGAACATGAAGCTGAATATGACATAAGTGTCACTTATACTCAATTTTGGCATATTTAATGAATGAATTGGGAAAAGTGTTCAACATAAAAGTTATAGATAATGAAATTATCTTTCTATTGAATCAAGAATCATATGATTCTGTTGTCATATGAGTAAGTTATGATTAATACATGGAAAATATTTTGTATACTAAAAAAAATAATGAGATGAATGAGATGAGTCAACTTTATCTAAAATTTTGACATATTTGTGGGCTTATTTTCCCTTGAAATTATCTATCAAATAAAATAAATCACTTAATTTGGAGTTCATATGAGAAAGTTATGACCAGTGTACTAAAACTGGTCCTAGTAGGCGGTGGGGCAAGCGGCTGCAATTTTTGTCCATCGGCAGGAGACTGGGGGCAGGCGCCTGGGGAGTGGTAGGGACCCAATGTTTTAAGGATAACCCCATTCCATTTTTTTCTTATTTTTCCTTTTTTTCCCTTTTTGAATTTTGTTGTCTTCTTCCCTTTTTCCCTAGCCTCTTTTGGGCTTGATTCTTTACTATTTAGCTAGGAAATCATTTTACCTAACTAGTAAATCATTTGATCTTTCATTTAAACTCAACTTTTAGTGATTTAAACTATGAAAATGGGAAAAAAATTAAGTTTTCTTTAAATGGATGGTGCTAACTAGAGTTTTGGGCTTAGATTTATGTCCACGAAAGAAAGCCATGTGTGGATTGCTTGGTAAGTTGATTTTTCCCTCCTTATTTCTGATTTTCTTAAATTAGGGTTTTGAAAATTTGGGGATTTTAGAGGAAAATGATGAATCCGATATACAAATCATAGGGGAAATGATGTATGCATGCTTAATAAGGGTTGGAACTAAATTGGGCCTGAGGAATACTGATATATACTTGACTAGGGTTTTGCCTAATTCGTAACTAGTGTTTTTGCATCAATTTTTGTAACTTGTATGTAATTAAATATGGGGAAAATGATTAATGGCATGATTATGATGTTTTAAGAATTGTTTGAAGTCATTTGGACTAGTGAATTGAATTTTGGATCATGACCTAGTTTAGGTCAAATGGGGGTTTTTGAAGTATAGGCTATTTAATCTATGTAAAACTTGAATCGAATAAATGAAATGCTTAATTGAATTGTTTATAAATTAAATTAAGTAATAATCATGCATATATGAAGTGAGTGTGTAGGAAAGGAAGAATTCTTATGATGCCTTGTTGGAAAATTTTAATTTAATTGGTTTTTATCATGTGTTTGATGAGTATAGCCTGAGATTGGATATGAAAGAAATATTAATATGATGTGATGTATGGTATACATGATTTTAAATGGCATTGTGGTTATGTACAGGATAATCTGAGAAGGATGAAAAGGCAGAGAGCTTCAAGATTGTGATTGTAGCTAAAAGCCAAAGGTAAGTAGGTGGCCCCCTTTGTGATTCAAATGTATGAACGAGGATAATGATTATCTCATATTTGTTCTAGGCATATGTGTTTTGGATGAGGGTTTGTGGATGTCCTGTACTTGTTTAAGAATGATGCTTATCTATTTTCTAAATACATGTGTATTGAGGGATAGTGAATATTCCTTGAGTATGTAGAGAATGGGAGCATGTGATGATTATGACATGATGTGATTGTATGAATGTAACAGGATATGAATTATCCTATAAATAGTTTGTATGTATGAATATAAAAGGTTATAGAGAGTATCCCTTAGATTGAAATGACTGAGGAGATATAAAGTATCTCATGTTATGCTTATCCTTGTGTATGGATGTCTTCTAAATGAATGGGGGTAGAAAATATGCCAAGTTTGTGCTATATTAAATAGATGGGATGAGTATATCCTTTAAAGGTGATATTATATGTTGTATTAAGTGAATGTATATGTATTGATGGAATGTGAAACATTCCATAAGTATAATCTGTTATGTTATGCTTGAAAAATACATTTATAAGGATATGCCTGTGTGGCATACTTTTAATATAGGGTGCTTGTATGACATGGCGTGATGAGCCCAAAGTGGCTCAGATTCTATGTGAGGTGCCTAATGACATGGTTATGATATTATATGCCTAAAAGGGTATGATTGCATTGGCACGTATTTATTTATGTTCTAGTTTTGGGAACTGGTGGTTCCTATATAATTTTTATTCTCCATTTCTACCTACTTACTGAGTTGTTTGGACTCTTGCCTTCTTAATCTATTTTTTTAGGTGACAGGATAGGTAAAGAATTCCAACTGTGGGTTGGGATTAGCAAGTAAGAGTAGAAGATATTTTAATGTTATGCTAGAATGTTCCAATTGGAATCCTATTATGTAATTATATATGATTGTATTTTATTCCAAATGATGTAAACTAAATATAATGGCATGTCATAGTAATTATTCATGATATTGTAGATGGATTTGTATTAATCCTGGGAAATGCATTGCCATCATGATCTGGTTCCGATCTTGGGTGGAGTTGTAAGCATGGGTGTGGGTGTTTTAGATATAATTATTATCATTTGATTATAGAAATGTATATTTTAATTAATTTTATATATGTGTATTAGGTATAAATGTTCATAATACAGGGTAGACTTTGCCGAATTTTAGACAGGACTTTTCCCTTAAAATTAGGGAAATTGTGTGGTTATGATAAGATTTCCCTTAAGAAGAAGGGAAATGGTAGCCTTCTTCATTAGCCTCGGTAGTGCCAGGTGAAATTGCTTAGGGTCGAGGTATGCGGCATTATATTTTTCAACTCTTTCGATAACCATTACCATCACGATTCTACAGCCTGTCACACACACCATACCATACTGTAGCTCTGATACCACATGTAATGCCCCGCCCACCCGGGGTCGTTACTCCATTTTTACACTGTAAATACACTATCATTAAACAAAAATTTTCCCACTTCAAGGGTGGGGTTTCTTTGATACCATTTTCTAGTTTACCTAATTTTTATAGAAAATCGGAAATAGCCTCCCCTAAAAATGGGGTTTTCCACCTAGGGTACAAATAATCGACATTTATGACAATACACTTTCTCAATTGAAATTCATAAACAAGAAATAAAACATTCTATAATCCACCTTCACACCACCCATAACTCCACAAGCTTTCCCCCCAGGGCTGCTGCTATATCATAATGGCAATTCATTCACTTCTCCACCATACACATTTGTCATCATACATCATCCATATCATACTCCATTATTACACTGACATGCCCATAAATTTCAACTATACATCAGTGAATCTTTAATACATGATATATGTCATTAGACATGAATTAATTACAATCACCGATATACATAAGATTGAAATTTCTTAATTTAATATAATTTTAAAAGCATACATTCAACTATTATGCTTCCATACTAACCTTGAATTTTATCTAATCTTGACCTATCAACTAAAAAACTATAAATAAAGAGTGATTCTAGGCAAACTCAGTACGTAGGTGTGAAATTGAAAAATAATTAACAAACCAAGGATCCATCAGGCCTCCCAAAATCCATCCATAATTGCAAGCATCATATATAATAATCCATGTAATCCAGGCATGTACGCATTCCAATATATAACAATTGAGTATACTATTTGAATCCATATTATAGAATAATCACATAAATTCATGCCTTTTGGAATAATTTCATATCCCTAAATCATATATTTAAATAATCATGCATAAGGACAATCACAATGATCACAAGCATGGGATGTCTATTATCTTCTTTAGCCACACATTAAGTAAAAAATAACGTCATTGCACAAATCACATAGCTTGGGACTTTCACTAATCTCACTTCAAAAGTACAATCACCAATCATATGACTTTATTGGGATGTTCACAATCCTATTTAACTTACATACACAATCAGTCCTTTACACATGCACATATCATTATAACTTAAGAACAATCATGGAATATCACTTTCTTATTAAATCATCATAACAAAATAGTCATTGGTTACTTATTATCCCTTAACAACCATCAAATCCAAAACACACAAGCCGTTATAGTACAATGGGATGTGCACTATCTTCATCCCTTCAACCATTCATGCAATCGTACAAGTACAGCTACTTAACTCATAATGATCTACTTCATAATCCACATCTTTTCAAGCTCAACTTGTCACCCCCATGCCAGAAATTCCTACATATATTACATGAATCCTATATCTTATTTACATATATATATACATAAGCAATTCTCATTAATATAATGAAGTATAATGATCAAATTTTTTGGCCTAATGCATCTCATTGCATTTTACATAATTTCATTTTGCCCTACTAAACACAGTTATCCTAAATTTTTCATAACTTTCTCATATTAATTGTAAATTTAGTAATTTTTATCTCCTTGTTTAAACTTTTTCAAGGCTTACAATGTTAATGTTGAACACAATTTCTAATTCATCCTCTAAATTGGATCGTTGGGGCCCACAATTGACACCTTTTACAATGATTCATTTCCTAGGAATAGTTTTAGCAATTTGGGCATAACTCTCTCATATGAATTCCAAATTAAGTTATTCTTATGCAATTTTTTAGATAATTTTAATTTTGACCATATTTATAAATTTTGCTCATAATTGGATTTGTGGCCCGCACAAGGTAATGCTTATTGATTTAGGGACTGTCACACTGTTTTAGTTATAACTCTCTCATATGAACTCAAAATTTAATAGTTCTTATCTTTTAAAATTTTAATTTTAATATCTACAATATTTACATTGAACAATTTTTTAAATCAATCAATGTATGGGTCAAAATTGAGACGCCATCATCATTATATGCAATTTTAGGACGAACACTTTGGCAAAGGCTAAGTTTTAAGGTATTTCTTTCCTAAATTTTTGGACCTATTATTGTTGGAATTTTTCCACTAAAATTTTTAAATATCTAGTACAACATATGAAATATAACCCCATATTTTAATATTTAAAAATAAATTCATTTTATAGGATTTTAATCAAGCTCAAGATAGCTATTTAATAAGGCATTTTAGTATAATGAGCACACTCTCTTTACTATCTTGCTGCCCACTTTGATTACCATCAATTCGTAATCTGTTTGAGCCCACTACTACTATATTAAAGCATTGATTAAGCAAGGAATAATACCATATAATTAGGCTTAATCATCTAGTTTAAATTATGAGAATTTTAGCCCCTAACAGATTAGTGGACAGCAGGGCATTTTCACTAAGTTTCAACTTCCAACATGTTGAATTCCAATTATGTTTCAATCAATCTATGGCTGAATTTAAGCAAAAATTAATCACTCAATAACACCCTTAATTATAGCTCCTAATCACCTTTGGAAATTTCAAGTAAACCCTAATGATTGGGTTTAATTCAAGGTACAAAATTCAAACAAGATCTTCATAAAATTTTCCCATAAACATGTTTAGCAACTTAAATCATTAACTTCCATCCCTATAGGTATTAATTCCCCAATTAAACTAGCTGCCACAGCTTAATCCTAGAAGAAAATGATGGCCATCAACTTCAATTAACACCCTTGAATAATTGCTTCCAATCCTTATCATTAATTCAAGCAAAAATCTAGTTTTTGGGAGATGGGGGAGGGAGCTTAATGTGAGCAAGGCATGGGCAGAGGGTTTACATGAGAGAGATGGGGAAGAAATGAGTTGCATTTTAATTTTATAATTCAATTGTTATAATAGTCTGCAGCCCATGCATGTCCATGCACACTTTTGACATATTAGGACTGCCCACTTTTTAAATCGTATGCCCAAATTAATTTCTCACTTATTAAACATGTCATTTCCCATAATTTAATTTATTTTTCCTAATTAAAATTGAATTAAATTAGAATTTACCAAAATTTACCAACATGATCGGTATTTCACCTTTCTATCTACATTTTTTTATTTCTATCCACTTGTTAATCATTGATTAATGTGTGTTCTCCTCATCCTCACATTATTATGGATATTCCATCCATTTTCATAATTCTTTTAATAATAAAATTTAATATTTTTCAATATATACTCATCCGGCGTTCCATCCATTTAATTTCATTTTCTTCTCACTTAAATCACTTATTTAACATACTTTGATACATTTCCAACCTCATCCTCATGTTTATATTACTAATCTACTCAATTACATTAATTTTTTTAAAAAAAACTTCTCAAAAATTAAATTATACTCCAATATACTCCATGCCAGACTGGCAAGAATTAACAAAAATGAAAATTCACATATCTGAAATTTTTAAGGTCTCACATGGAAAGAAAGAATCAGACAATTCAGGAAATAGCAAGAACCATATTGAATGAAAGTAAATTGTCCAAAAGATTTTGGGGAAAAGCTGTTAGTACAGCTTGCCATGTGCTAAATAGGGTCATAAAAGCAATCTTAAAAAAAAAAACCCCACATGAGCTTTGGAAAGGAAGGAAACCAAATATCTCATATTGTCATTCCTTTGGATGCTCATGCTATGTGCTAAATAATAGAAAAGATAACCTTAAAAAGTTTGATCTAAAAAGTAATGAAGCTCTCTTTCTTAGTTTCTATTATAATAGTAGGGCATTCAGAGTTTACTTTAAGAAAACACATGTTGTAAAAGAGTCTATAAATATTAAATTTGATGAAGTAAATATAATCCTAAAAAAGGAGTGTGATAGTGATGCAGATGAAGCTGCAACAAATATTAAAAGCTTAAATTAAAGGATTAAGAGGATGGCACAAACTGTGAAGACATATAAAGTTCAAAAAATGATAAGGAGGTAGTAGTAGGTCATTGTAATAACACATGCCCCCTATTGAGGATTTGTCTGTTTTGGACCACTACAGTCCTTATGGTTTTGTCCCCTTGTAGCCTTTGCCCATACAGCTCCATAAAAGGCACTTTTACAGGTTTCACGAACCGCCCATACCATAAGCTCATTACCTCTCCCTCACCTGGGTGATGTGGGATATCACATCACCCCCCCCCCCCTAGGGGCTCCAGCGTCCTCGCTGGACACAACCCCAAGATTATTAGGGTTTGGCTCTGATATCACTTCTGTAACGACCCATGCCACCTATTGAGGAATTGTCCACTTTGGACCACTATAGTCCTAATGGTTTTCTCCCCTTATGTCCTCTGCCCATACAACTCCACAAAAGGTGCCCTACAGGTTTCACAAACCACCCATACCATAAGTTCATTACCTCCCCCTCACCCAGGCGATGTGGGATATCACATCCAGCTCCCCTCAGTTGCTCCAACGTCCTCACTAGACACAACCCGAGATTATTGGGTTCTAGCTCTGATACCACCTCTGTAATGACTCGTGCCCCCTGTTGAGGAATTGTCCGCTTTGGACCACTACAATCCTCACAGTTTTGCCTCCTTATGGCCTCTACCCATGTAGCTCCACAAAAGGTGCCTCCATAGGTTTCACGAACCACCCATACCATAAGCTCATTACCTACCCTTCACCTAGGCGATGTGGGATATCACATCCATGCTTCTGTAATGACCCATGCCCCTTGTTGAGGAATTGTCTGCTTTGGACCACTATAGTTCTCACGGTTTTGCCCTCTTGTGGCCTCTACCCATATAGGTCCATAAAATGTGCCTCTATAAGTTTCACAAAATTCCCATACCATAAGCTCATTACCTCCCCCTCACTCGGGCAATTTGGGATATCATATCCCCCCCCCCCCCCCCTCCTTCCTTAGGGGCTCTAGCGTCCTTGCTAGACAAAACCCCGAGATTATTGAGGCCTGGCTCTGATACCACTTTTGTAACAACCCGTGCCCCCTATTGAGGAATTGTCCACTTTGGACTACTACAGTGTTGAGTCATACATGTATTGTGATGATGATCTACACATGTATAGATGATTTTGATGACAATAAAACTTATACTGGATTTGCATTATGCTAATGATATTGTTAATATTAGAAAATAAGAATTAGAACTATACATGTGCCTAATACATATAATTCATGTTGATCCATGTGCATAAATTATTTACTTTATAATGATAATGATCACATGATTATAAGAATTGGAACATTACCTAAAAGTTGTATCTGAATTACTCATATATACCATTAGAACACTTTTGAACTATATCAGAAACTTTAATAATATTTCAAAAAGTTATTTCTATATCCTCAGAGGTCCTAAAGTAATTTCTCTAAAATTATAAGGTTTGAACTTAAAGTAATTTCAGAAACTCTGAAATAACTTTTTAATTCTTCAGGATTAGAAAACTCTAAAACTAGCACCCAATATTTTAAACCTCTGAAATTACAACATCCAATTAACTCCTCTGAAGTCAAGTCATAAACTCTAAAGTTAGGTCATAAACTCTAAAGTCATATCATAAACTCTGAAGTCATTTCAGAAAATCTAAAGAATTACTTTAGAGGCTCCGAAGTCTATACTTGATGTATTTTTGAAACCTTGAAACCAATCTTCTAATCTATTTATTCAACTATAAATTACTTCAAAAGAAAGAATATGTATTCTAATGTATATTCCAACTTCCAATAGCAAGCATACGCACACACTTTGCTATGATTTCAAATGTTCTGCTATAAGAACAAATTATCAAAACACATCTTTCAAATGCTTTGTTAGAATGACTTCAAGATACATTCTTATTTGGTTATCTTCCAAAAATCTCTTGCATATCTATGATTACCTAATAGACAATCATATGATCCATTATGCAATCATCTTCTTATCATATGTTGGATCTTTTATGAATATATATATATATATGTTCTACATGGAAGTATTAACTAATGAAAGAAAGAAATCATAATCAGATGAAGTTTATATAAAATATATA
>JAYJMB010036679.1:0-33945 GCA_036873735.1 Pouteria campechiana | reverse complement strand
TTTTTTTACCCTCTAAAAAGGCTCTTGTTTCTCTTGCCATTCTTTTTCTTTTGCTCCACTATTACACTAGCCAAATAGGTGAGGAATTTCCTAGACTAATGATGGCTTAGTCAATGAAGCTAAGATTTTTTAAAAAATTAATAAATAAAAGATAAATAAGAGAAGGGTGTAAAAAAAAAAAAAAGGACAAAAATTCTTGTTGATCTGTTGATTCAATGTTCAAGTCACTTTTGGAGATACAGTAAGAACAAATGGGGTTTGTTTTGTCCACTTGTTGAATGGCCCAACCAATGAGTGTGGCTCTAGTATCCCAGGAAATTTTTATTGCTGACATCAAACATTAATGCCCACATGCACATTGGCGTTGGACCATTAACCCAGTGGGCCCAACATACCCATGCCCACACGACAACCTCAAGACCATCATTTATGATGTAATCTCTCTTCATAAATGTCCATTGCTACTGTAAATTTCGCCCTCATAATCAATTGCCATGTGTACCATTGCCCAAGAATCCGGCCAATGTAGCATCTGAGGAGAATAAAATATACGGAATTAATCTTATTTTTTAGAAATATAGTTTCTGTAATTCAAACTCATATTTCCAAGGACGTATGTGAAGAGTTTCTACGCAACACTCTTTAATTAACTGTTGCAATATGTTTTCAGATTTTCCTCAACCTAAAGATGGAAATTAAAAGGTGTAAGGTTCATTTGGGCCTAGATATCAAAATTTAACTATTAAGAAAAGTGCTTTTAGAAGTAGAGCTTTTATAAGAAAACGCTATGAGTAAAAAAAAAAAAAAACTTTGTAGTATTTGTCATAGTTATTTGAAAAGTGCTATCAGAATTATTTATGTGTTTGGCTTATAAATACTAAAAGTGCATTTGGGTATTAAGATTATCAAAAAGGATACAAAATATTACTTGATTTAACCTATTTAGAGGTAAAGATATTTTTTATACAAAATATATTTGCAAAAATATATCTATATTATATATTTATTAATATAATAGATATTATTAAAATTAAATTTCATATACTAATAAATTTATAATATTAAAAATAATATTAGAGTATATAATATTTTATTTATACATAATATAAATATATATATATATATTCATATTATATAATAACAGGAATGCTTTTTTGTTCAAGCTTTGTTTAGACCCAATCTTGATAATTATGTTAAATTCAAGCTGACTATTAATCTTATCATTATCCTTTTAGCTAGAAATAAAAAAGTCACCTTAGTGAAATATTTATACGGGCCACAAATTTAGATGATTTAAGAGTGAATATAAACTTGTTGAAATTTTTTTATTGTCTTATGTTGGCCAATTATTTTTATATTTTTATTTTACACACACTCATACATGCACATATATATATATTTACATATATTTTATATTTTTATATATTTTTATTATATATATATAATATTTATTTAGATGCATTTTATATTTTACTTTATTAGGAAAGTACTATAGCAAGTTGTAGAAAGATGAATAAAAGAAGAATTTGAAGGCTTTTTTTATCATTTTATTTTTCTAAAGCAAAAGCTCCTTTTGGAAAAGCTTTTTACCCGCACAAAATGGGCTTTTGCTATAGAAGAAAACGCTTTTTATTTTGGGCCAAACAACATACAAATGAACTAAAAACACTTATGGAGGCCAAAAAGTGCCTTTAGCTCTTCCAACCAGGCCGAACAGACACTTAGAGGCGCGGGCTTCAAGCTACACACAAGTTTGCACCTGAACTTCAATCCCAGCGTGGAAACTGCATACCCAAAGTGTGAGCCCAACCATTCCTTTTACCTGAATGTCTAACCAAAATACCACTTAAATCAGGCTCCAATCCGTTCCATGAATAGCCTACTCAACAAGCACAATCCAGGCCAAACAAATTAGACTTTCTACCCAAACGATGGGCCTTTGATTCATGGGCATTCTTGTCTTTTCTTGAGCCATTGGTAGCCCAAAGCATGTTGACATCAACATAGCGTTGTCCGATCATTCTACAGCCCAGAAGGCCCATTACACAGCAACGTTTATGAGAATCACATCCCAGATTACAAAATGTTGGTATTTTCCAGCCATCTCAACACTTATTTCTCTAAATCACACCAACGCTATTTTGCAATTTTTAAAGCCAATTGCATTATTGCAGTAAGCATGCAATAAAAAATGTAACTAGCTCAACGCTTGCAAGCTAAGCAGCTTCCCAAGAGGGTGACACCACCCACACACGTGGCCATGTTCTACTCATGCCAGAAATATCAGAGTAGAGGAATTTTGAGCCACAGCTTATGCTTCTTATTCTAATGGATTGGTTGATCCTAAATAAGACGTATTAAAAAAGAAGTGGTGGTGATCTTGGCTTGGGTCTCTACAATCGATTCCAAACCAACAACTGCGTTTGTTGTAGAATGGCTGAATTATTCAGTGGCCAGCGGTTTCCAATCCACAAAAATGTGAGTTCCAAGCTTTGAAATGGCTATAACTTGAATATAATGAGTTCAGATATATTTTATAAATCATTCAAGCTGACTGAGTTCAAAAAGAAGAAAAGAAAAAGAATAAAAGAAACATGCATTAAAACTTAAGAAATTACTAGTAAACCAACGAATAAAATTCGCTTCTAGATGCTAATGTACAACCTCGATAGTTGTATGTTTCTATATTTAAACAAGACAATAAAGGTTTTATGAGATAAAAAGGAAAAATGGAAGAAAAGCTTTCTTGTTTTCTCCTACGCCTATGCAAATATGTATTTCTCCACCTTCACTCGTAGCTAACGTACTGCAAGTAGCTCCCCTTCACCCGACGAGTGCTCATTTCTACCCCAGAAAAGCTTTCTTGTTTCCCCTTTGCATTGCTTGATCTTTGTCTCCGGCGTTTACCCACTGAGTCTCGATTCAAAGGCCAGCGGAAGGTATCGTTGCTTATTCTTCGTCGCTGACGTTTACCCACCCAAGCAATGATTTGAATTGCAGCAAATTAGCTAGTTGCTTGTTCTTCATCTCCTATGTTTATCCACCTGAGCATTGATTTGAAGGCAGCAGAAGTTAACTGCGAGATGTATTATAAAAACCCATTGAGGGTTTCGAGGATTTGGAGTTGCTGGCCAAATAGCTGACACCGACATCATGAAGCATTTGGTTTAGCCATGATTTGGCTTGTTTTTGTGGGGAGTCCTACTATTTTCCTCTACATTCTCATTGTAGGCCGAATCTCACTCACTAGTGGTCCTTCCCGCCACCAAGTAGCAGGAAAAAAGAACAATGCCATTCAGCCGCCTGCAATGTCCGCTATAGCCGACATTGGTCTTTTTTTCGAGGATTTTCTATTTAAAGTATGAAAATCCTCAAAGAGCCGAAATTGCATAGCTTATGTGGGAATTTTGAAGAAATTACTATTATTATGATTTGATTGAATATTTTGCTGTTGTAATTTCTTCGCCATTTCATTTCTGTAATTCCATCTTGCTTACCTTACTTTTCATAGTATGTTAGAATTTTCCATGATGGGCGCCGCTAAATGCAATTAATGGAGAAGAGACTTAAACGCCTATGGCAATAACGATGATGATAACACTGCTAGTGATGAATTAAAAAAATTGCCTTGGTGTTTTTCTTTACTGAAAGTTATTGCGATTAAAGAACTTTTATTGGATAAGGCCCCATTTTAGAATGTATGAATTCGTTACTTACACTTCATATTCAGGTGCTTGTCTGTCTCTCTACGTAATTTAATCTTCATATTCTCTTTGTTTTTTTTTTCTTTTCAGTTTGTTAATTCTCTTCTCTTCTCCTCCCAGGCATTTGTATCTGTCTGTTTTCTCCCCTTATTTCAAAGCATTCTTGAGTTGTTTCTATAATCTCTCTAGCGGGTTGTGAATTTTTGATTGGTTTTCTATACAAGCCCTTTGAGGCTTTTGCCAGAGCTTGCAATTCATTTTGTTTGGTTATGTGAGTGAGAGTTTTGGTGATTTTAGTGTTTCCTCTTTTTACCTTTCTTTCTTGACCCCAATTTAACATTATTTTTCTTCGGAGTCTTTGATTTCTCCAACTGAAACTTTTGAATAACAATTCATTTGAGTTGTCTCCTGACTTCCACACGAGCATCGTAGATCACGATTATTAGGACAATGCACAAAATCCCATTGTATTGTCGTTCCCCATTTTCTTCTTCGTCCTAAAACCCTCCTAGTCTTCATCTCCCTCTCAACCCTCATCTCCCCAATTGGTGATTGTTTTGACCCTTCCTGCAGGCATCTCAGAAGAGGCTCCTTTACCCCAAGTTGCCTCAGTTGCTTTGCTGGAGAGATGGTTTTAATTTGGCACCTGCTAAATGTCCTTGAGTTTCAAATAAGCACAGTTGCAAGGTAAATGCTTCGCTCCATTTGGTTGCTTTGGTTCTTAACAAATGGTATATAATCTTCATGCAATTAAAATTTCCATATGAGAATGATATTTAAGTTTGTTTGCGTGCCTGTCGTGTATCCAATGTAGTCCTATTTATTAGTTTTGTGGAGAGGAGAGAGAGTTGGGTGTTAGGGTTTGCATATGTCCTCCACGAGTTTGAGGATTGCACGATTTTCCACTAGCTTGAATTCCATTCTCATGTGTTGGAAATTATGCTTGTGCACTGGAAATGAAGACTTTGAATTCCAAATACAATTTGCTTTTGAAATTCAAGTAATCAAACCATCTCAAAAGACTCTGCATCCCATATGAACATGTTTAAATTATCATTATTTGGTTGGGAAGCAATGTAATTCATACCATGCATGTGGCTTGAACTTGTGGGTTTAGCCTACTTTTGCTAATGAGCATGTTCCTATAACAATTTAGATAATGATAATGATCATGGTGGCAATAGTCAAGATGCTAAGTATCCATGGATTTCAAGAAAGAGAAGCTCACTTAGTCCCCTATTCAATCGTATGCCAGTCACATGTTTCAATATTTGAATTATGTGCATCACACCATTAGACAATAACACTGGATGATTGTAATTAATTTCATGTTTGTATACTACTAAAAATGGCACAATCAGTAAAATGACCCAAAATAGAATTGCTAATCATGAATACTCTGCAACTATGCATCTTTACATTACGCCATGCTAAGATGGTATAGGACTTTAAAGCCCTACAATATTCAAAAATTTTGAGCATAGAAGCTATAGTTGTGTCTCTAACTACCTTGACTTGAATTGAGCAAGTACTTTCCATAAGTTCTTCATAAGTGATTATATGGACTGTCATTGTAAATGTTCGCTTTTGTGCCTATCATTTAATTTTGCAATACGAAAGATGAATTCTAGTTGTATTTATTGTTCAGGAAGTAAAGATACCTAGACATAACTCGATTGCGACATTCACTTGTTTAGCTTGATAGTGAACTTGAATGTTCATAAAAATGATAATGACTCATTAAATGAAAGCAACATCTAGGGGGTATTTGGCGATGATTTTCTTAAGACTTCTATAGATTGCAAATATTTAATCCCATGTCCCTTCTATGGTTGTTGTGCATGTAGGAATAGAGGCCAACATAACTTGATTGATGCAATGGATAATCATGAGATCAAGAACTCAGTGATGGAAACTTGAGCTGGATCATCCCCCAAAGTTTGTGCACCTAATACAACGATCATATCTTTAGAAGTAGCAGATGCCTATAAACTCATAGTGGGAAAGGAGTTTATCTCTCAAGAGTCTGCTTGGGTATTTTACAATTCATATGTAAGGCTAGCTGGGTTTAGCATACACTAGGGTCAATTAATGGTCCTCCACTCTAGTGGTGAAGTGGTGTAGACGTGTTTGTTTATTATAGGAAAGGGAAGAAACCAAATGTCATAGTTGGGAATGACGTAGGTGCACCCTCTACTAGTCAAAAGAGGCGTCACTTGTTCGCAAGGGTTGGATGCACTGCTCTTTTGGATATTCGACTGAACGGTACAACATGGTGTGTCATACACTTTTGTGAGCCACATACACATGCCTTGGATACGAAAGCGGAAACCATGTTCCTAAGATCGCATCGATGATTAAGGTCTAATGACCTCGAGTTGTTGGCTAACTGTAGTAATGCCTGTATTGGTCCTAGTAAAGCATAAAGGCTGCTACGGGAGACTGTTAAAGGGGACAATGCCACATTCACTCGGAAAGACTTGAGAAATGCAATGGGTCATTGAGGCATGACGTCGACTGAATGTTGCGATATATCCAGGGAGGCAAGAGAAAGACCTAACTTCTATATGGTCCTAAAGAACAATAATGAAGGATAATTATCTTCAATATTTTGGATAGATGGGCAGTTAAGGGTAGACTATTTGGCATTTAGAGGTGTTATGTATTTTGAGCCGTTTGTGGGTTTAAACCATCATAAGCAAACAATAGCTTTTGGTTGTGGCTTAATATGTGATGAGATAACTGAATCATTTGAATGGCTTCTCCAGGTCTTCAAAGAAGCAATGGGTGGTATCTCACCTCGGGCCATAATAATAGACCAAGATTTTGCAATAAAGATGGCCATTGCGAGGTGGTTCCTTCCGCAATCCATAAGTATTATTTGTGGCATATACTTCGGAAGGTACCAGAGAAATGAGGCCACCTATGTAGAGAGCACTCTAGATTTGAACTTGAACTTCATGGAGTTATCTATAATGAGACCAGCATCATGGATTTCGAGGCCAATCGGTCTAGCTTTATTAAAAAGTAAGGGTTCGCAGAACACTTTTGGTTGGGATAATTGTATGAGCAACCCCATGGGTGGGCACTTGTGTACCATAAGAGTAATAGATTTTATGGCATGTGCACAAACTAGAGGTGCAAAATCTATCATTCCTTCATAAATAATTACACTGCTCAACATACATATTTAGTTGAATTAGTGTGACAATTTGAGCATGTCGTCGTATCTAGGCAGTTAGATGAGTTGGAGGATAACAAAAAATCCCGAGAGGTCACAATGGATCGTAGGATGTGGTTTCCAATGAAGATGCGGTTATTTGATTTGTATACTATGACCAACTATCTTGAATTACAAGATGAGCTTTGGGAGAGTACCTTTTATGAAGTTACACCACTCACTTAAGACCTAGACAGGCATGTCCTTGAGATTATCAATCCTGAAGATGGGTGTGAGAGGCGATTACTTGAATATAACATCACAAAAAACAGTGGAAGATGTAGTTGTTTGCGCTTTGAATCCACAGGGGTTGCGTGTCGGCATTGTTTATGGTGTTTAAGCATTTCAATATATTTTTTTTCCATCAATTCTTTGTGCTCCATCGAATGTTAAGAGATTTGGGTCAAGTATTGACCTCTCATTGTTGTCTAGTCAAGAAATGATAATAACAACAGTAGATGAGGTTACATCCATATTACGCTCGATCCAAGTACTTGTGTTTTGAAATAAATGTTTGGCTTACCAAGCATATGTGGGCAAAAAAAAGCTTCTAGATGACCTTCAAGAGATGGTGCATGTATATGCTGATATAAACATAACAACACTTGGTAATGTTGAAGGTGTGACTAAGGGTCGAATGGCTGGACCTCCAAGTGAGGACACACACATACCCAACCCAAATGTTGTGGCAAGTAAGGGTTGCCCAAAGTGTGTGAGACGACGAGTTGGTTTTTCAAGAACATGAAATACAAGAAGTATGCAGATGAAAATCTAGACTATATTCCATCCCAAATTGCCCCCCACAACTACACTTTGTCTTATTTTTGTATGGATATGTA
The DNA here is from genome assembly GCA_036873735.1 of Pouteria campechiana. Classification (NCBI taxonomy): domain Eukaryota; kingdom Viridiplantae; phylum Streptophyta; class Magnoliopsida; order Ericales; family Sapotaceae; genus Pouteria; species Pouteria campechiana. Next base: position 26,182 of record JAYJMB010036679.1, on the reverse strand, counting down.
TATCCTACCTATGTAATTTACTTTCTTTGATGACAAAGAATATCATTGTTGCCTAGCCATTAGGTCCTATCAAGGTCACAAAATGTATCCATTCATTGTCATGTCTAGTATATTATATGGGATATATTTCATAGCTTTTCATAGGCATAACCAGGCAATTTATTTTTGGATTATTATGGTTTGTTATATTCTCTTCTATTCTTTACTAACTAGCTCTCCCATTGTATAACATCGCAAGACCATAAAAGAAGTGGCCATGGAGAAGAGGCCACGAGTCCTTGGTTCCAAGCTACCTCCCATACTGGCATAACATGTCATAGAGTATACATGTTCGATGCGGCACCTAACCAAGGTGATACATAGGCTTCCAGAAGACCAAAAGGATGCAGTCCACAGAGTTAGCTTTGGTGGTATTCTCTTCCTCAAAACTATGATGTTACAACCAAGTCTTATACGATGGCTTGTTGCACAGTGGGACTCTTCACATGCAGTCTTCATCTTAAGTGTGAGGGAGACACTGATCACCTACAAGGAAGTCCATTTGATACTTGGATTGAACATCAACGGTCAACTTGTTACTTCATGTGCGACAGATCATAAGATTGCAAAACTATGGAGTGTGCTTAGCTTGACAGATGCAAGACAAATTGCAGTTAAGCTGTTGGAGACAATTATAAACATGGATACATCTGATGCATTGTTCCAATAGGCGTTTGTCTTGTTTGCACTCGTTTCTTTCCTATGCCCTAGCGGTTATGGAATGAAATGAGATGCGTATTTTCATAATGTCTATGACATTAGGACATGCTAGGATTTTGCATGGGGGGCTTATGTGTTGGACTTATTAAAAGTTGCCATGACAAACTACAACAGTGGTGAGCAGCAGATGCTGGGATGTTGCTTTGTACTTTTGTAGGCATAAAAGTCTCATTTCTTGACTTATTTTGAACTACAGTAACTTGGTAAATGGATCGTTAGTAATTGTGTCTAGTTTTGGTACTACGAGCGTGCATCTTAGGCAACGTTGGGCATCTCTCAAGGAATGTAGGCACTCCCTTTGCTTCAAGTGTGGGATAATGACACTCTCTTTGAGATAGAGAGGGAGCTCAGTCATATATTACCATTGGATGTTGATGTATGCCTTCATACTAGCCTCATTTTATGCTTTTTGCTAGTGTCTGCTCTTTGCCCAAATTTTCATTGCACAAGTGTCTGCTAAAATAACTAGAGGGGTGGAGAGGGCCACATACCACATCAATGTGAATGAGCTTGCAACTCATGGATCCTCTAAAGATGGTGAGGGACACAGTTCATCAGGGAAGACAACCAGCTTGGATGCTAGATAGGGTAGGGTAGGAGAAAGAATGCAAGCGGAGGTTAGTGATGCAGGGCTAGAGATGCGTAGCTAGGATGACTTATTTGTGTATCCTATATATGTTTGATCCATTTAAAACATATGCGACATAAGAATGTTGGTTCTTAGGACCTTTGTGACAAGTAGTTGAATCATTGCTCACCAAAAACATGCTTGCACAAGGTTTTGCCACCTTGGCTGGCTATGTTTTGCCTTCTTCGGTTGTGTTGCAACTAACTTAATCTAGCTTCAAATTACTAATCCCATCTATACACCATTATGGCTTCAGTGCTCGAGCCCTTGCATCTACAAGCAAATAGGTCCTCCCTGGTAAAGGCCCCCTCATGTCCACAAGTTGATGTTATGTTGTCCAATAAAGAGCACGTTACTAATGAATCCAAGGCAGAGATGGTAACCATCCCAAAGATCATTTGAGATAATTTTCAAAAACAACATCTAGAGTTAAGAGCCGAACTATCAGTATGCCCTCAATGCATTTGTTGCTGTATTATTTTTTGTGATACAATTACTCTATTAAGATATTTTTGGTTGTGGTGATTTTCTCTAATTCGCTTGTGGAAGGTCCATAAGATGCAGCATGGAGATTTCGAGTTTGGCATCAAGCACCTTATGTCCTAAGTAGAGGAGAAAGGCCTAATCTCTTACCAACTCCTCAATGTGATGTCTTGCTATAAGCATTTTTTTTTGTAACGGGCATTTTTCTTGCGGACACTTATGGAGATCAATTGATGGCTACAAGCACAACTACAAACTAGCATCAACGTTGGATCTATGAGGGTTGTTTTCTATACCTTAATAGAGAGGCTTGCCTTGCCTACCCTATTCGCTTTGAAGATGCTTAGCATGCGCACCACTCTACTAACTAAACAATCTATGTAGGCCATTACGGGGCCGGTTGATGTCAACATTGGGATGCTACTAACATCAAGGTGGGTGCATCAAAATAGGAGGTAAGTCTAGGTGAGTAGTACTAGGGAGACTAGCCCTCAAGATGACGATGAGGTGCACGAATGTGGAGTGACTACAAGAGGGTAGGGTACGTCATGATGCTCGGGATGTAGGAATTTGGTTTCAAGGTACATGAAAACCATTTACTAGCCATTACCCCAGAAGAAAGCAGACCGCACAATAAGCCAAGACTACCATTTTTGCTATTGGCATGGATGCACCAGTGAAGGTTAGCAAATCCTCTGGGTCCTTACATCTTTGACCATTTGATGGAATCATTTACAGAATTGGTGGTATGCACATTGTGTAAAAAATTGTAGCCATTGTACTAGAATAAACTAAGGACTACGCCACCGAATGGACTATGATGCTGTAGTTCTTGCTTATGCATTTGAGGATGTGAGCCAAGATGATGAGAATGTATATGCATGTACTCATTCCCCTAATTAAAATATGCAAGCTAGGTCCAAATGTTAATCTTGTCTATATTCCTTGACAGAGAGATATTGTTCAAGGCAAGCATTATCAGCATTTCAAGTGTTCAAATCAGTAGCATTAAGGGATTGTATTTCCATAGTGGTATGAAAGGACCTAACACAGGTTTCGATGGTCAACGAATGTAGTAGTGGATGTCGTAATGAATCATACAATTATGCTCTTTGTGTCTATGCAAGTTATAGATGCATACCTACATTTGCAGATGGGAGACCAAAAAGCTTGTAGTGTGGGTGTCGTTCGCTAGTACCTAGACTCAGTCTTTGTAGTAGGCCATCCCCTTGTATCCCCCCCATCCTTTGACTCACCTATTAGCCACTCAGCATGGGGGCGTGCTAAAGTATTTGTACACTATACTAGTTAAAGCCTTTCTAATACATGCAAGATTGAGTCAAGTGACTAATGTTTTCTTGTGTTCCCCATGTAGGTGTGCATACTAGTTTGTAGTGGCAAACATTGGATGACATTCACTATGGATTTGGTCTCTCGAAGGATTTACTTTCTCAACTCACTCTGTGCAAAGCTGTCATCTCCACCCCTTAGCTACATTCAAGCCCTAGTATGGTTGCACATTTTTGCCTATTATGAGGTTCTTATATAGGGCAATTCTTGTGTGGGCAGTGATTGTGTTGTTGATATGTAAGTGCATTGGATTGGATCTTTGATGCCATGGGTGATGGAAGGGACTTTGCCTTGTTTGAAGTGGTGGTGTCTGATGTGGTTTCACAACAAGTCAATGGGTAAAACTTTCAATAGTAAGCCTTATGCAATACTTTTGTAGTTGATTTATGCAAAACGTTTCAAATGTTGATGTATCAGGGTTGACTTTGGCATCCGTGCGCTTTGCAATGAAACATCCTTTATAGGAGAGGGCTTACTCGTTAATGATGTGGTAAGGGACCATGTCACCACAAATGTGATGCTATGTCTAGTTGAGTAAGTGCACTGGTGTTTTTAGATTAAAGGATGACTATCGATGACATGCAATTGCTGGTTTTGTAGGTGGATTTTGACATACGCCACATGGATGTAACTGCCTACCTTCTCCTTCATAAGGAAAATTGTATCAGGGAAGGTGTTTCCAAGAAGGCATCTATTGGTAACCTCTCCCAGCCTTTTGAATAATTCACATAATATCTAATGACTGCACTGGTTGAACTTTGGAATGTATGTTGGTTCCATAGGTGTTGCTAGTGCCATAACCATGATTTAGTTACAATCCCAGTGGCAAGCATTCATCACAGGCACCTTCACGATCAGACCAAACGCACAATGACACCACATTTTATGGTCAAGCCTCGGTAAGAGCAAGTGACTTGGAGCTGTTATCCTCATTAGAGGGGTGCGACCGATGTAGAAGACCTAGCATGGGTTTGTTCAGGAGTTGACCTTGAGTTTTTGTTCTTTTATACATACATTAACATGCATTTGCTAGGTAGATTTATTCCCTTGCATGGGACATGCATAGTGTATGGAGGTCCCTGAATAATTAAATTATCAATTAAATTCTTTCTATAGTTTATTTAGCTCTGCATTGGCTTGGTATATTAGATAAAGTCCAACACTTTCACCGGTGACATTAGTGTCTAGCCTGACCAATTCCCTAAAGAAATATATACACATAACAAGAGAATAAATACACTGGTTCACGCTACAGATATGCATCTCATGCATCTCATTGAACAAGTAAATAGGCTAGGACACATTATTTACCCAAAGTAGTATTATTTTAAACTCATGCAGGTAAATAAATCTAGATTTTTATGTATTCATCAATGAAAGTAGGTAGTGTTGGTCCCTTGCAGATGATGGCTCAAGAGGAGGGGTGAATTAAGACTTTAAAAGTTTGGCCAGATGAAAGGGTGGTGCTTAAAAGAAATGGAAATAATTACACAATACACTGAGACAGTATTTTTATAGTAATTCAACTTTTCTCTTGGGTTCCTACTTTACGTCTCTGAGCTAACCTTTTTTGCTACACTCATGTTCCATTAACAATTTGATCAACTCACTTTGATTAAAAAATACACTCGTTGATTTTCAAAGCTCACTCACCAACTTTTATAAACTTAAGCAAGTTCAATCACTTGTTGTTCAACAATAAGTTGCATGCCCCTTGCTCGTAAACGAGAAAACAAAAATAAATGTTGTACAAAAGAAAATGTCTCTAGATAGGTAAAATGTACAAAGTTTGAGAACAAAAATAATAAATAAAATAATTAAACATAAGAGATTCAATCTCCAAGAAGTTTGCTGAATGATTGGCTTTGAATGTAGTTGAAAGAGTGGCGTAGTGGAGTTGATTTTTTTGTAAGAAAACTTAATGCTCTTAGTAAATGATCTTTGATCGCTTGTCTTAACATCTCTATTTTCTTGAATGACCTCTATTTACTTCTTTTATACTAGGATTTGAAATTTGCCCATTGGAGAAGACAATGTTCATTAAATGTAAGTGAACATTCAAATTTTCATCCATTAAGAGTGTTCTTGCAACTTTAGAGCATTTGAAGCAATAACTTTAGAGCCTCTAGATGGATGAAATGCATTTGTGGGAACGCTTTTTAGTTTTCATGCTGTTTTAGAGTCGCCGCTGCTTCAGACCCTCTTTAATGATGTGAATCCCTTAGTCGTGCGCCTGAGTGCTTCAACACATTTGATATGAGCTTGGAAACATCTAATGCGAGGCTTTAGCACCTCTAAAGCTCATCTAAAGGTTGGACTTAGCAATTTGCGAACATTTCTCACTTGTATCTTCAATGACGCATTGTAAGCATGTTTTAGCACCTCTGAAGTGAATCTTCACTATGTCTAAAATGGTGTTAATTCTTCAATATTGTGGCTTCATGCATCAACACATCTAAAGTAAAACTTCAGACCCTCTAAAGTGATGCAATTTCCTTAGCGTCGCACGAGAGTGCTTCAGCACCTTTGAAACTAGCCTATGTGACATCTGAAGTTGGCCTTTGTACTTTGATGTATCTAAAATTGGACTTCATGACATCTAAAGTAATGCCAACACATCGATGAGTTGGGTTTTCACATTTAAAGCTCATATGTTTCAAATCCTTTGAAATACCTTTGTAGACTGTTTTCTTTAGATGGCTGAATTATTCTCATTTGATGCACATTTGAACATCCTCTGAAGGACATCTTAAGTTGTCTACTAGTTTAGAGACGTTACTTGAACATTCACTATCTCTTCTTCCTCTGAAAATTTTATCCATGGTGGATTTTAAATAGATGTAATCTTGAAAAGGCTATCCAACACTTCTAAAGTTACTTCCGTAGCTTAAATTATTTGTTTTAAACATTTTTTTTTTGCAACGCTTGGGAAAGTAACTTATTACTACCTCAATTTCCCACTCATATTTTTGTTCATCATCAAAACTTAGCTGGTTAATCATATTTATCATTAAAATCAAGCTAACTAAAGGAGTTAAACTCAACAAGTAGAGATAACGCAGAATTTTCAACACTCCCGTGGATTACAATTGATTTCTTTTGATGTCATAGAGCATCATTGTTAATATAATCTTGACAGTTGGTCATAGCTATCCAATGGGGTGAAATTGACAATGCATATATGCTTGGGTTATTGTTTGACATCATGCTGCAACGATATATATATATATATATCACACATTAAATGCATTTGCTCATATAGTATACTAAATATTTCATTATCTCGGGAAATTTAGGGGTGGGGGGATGAATAACTATTTATTAGCTTTTATGGAAATTAGATTCGCCAACGAAGATTTGTAAATACAAATAATCCTTTGTCTTATACATAATCATTTTCCAATAAAGGTCCATAAATACAAATGCAAGTGTATAACGAATCTTAAGTAAACTAAACAAGTATTCAAGCTAAGCACACACATTATATGAATGTCTTTCATCTCCTTAAAAGCAACTATTTCTCCATCCTATTCTTATCATTGGTCCCATACAAACTGTCCTAATCAGTGCTTAAAAGGATTTTTTTAACACCATAAAACAAAAGAAAAGAAAGATAGCCATAAACACAAAAGAAAACAAATGAAACACCCCTAAGCTTAAAATTGATATTGCCTTCAATGTCAAGTGTAAAAAATAGGTGCGAGGACTTCCTTAATTTGAAGTATATTCACTTTTGTTCTTCTTTGGCATCAGATTCCTCAGGTTCATAGGCTGGAGAATAAGGTGTGAAGGTTGGAGGTTGAGGAAAGTTCACTAGACTGGATCCTTGATTTAGGTTGAAGTTGGTGAACATAGACGTGAGAACATTATTAAAATTCACCATATATTCTAACTGATGCTCCTACCTTGTCAATAATTGATCAAATCTGCAACTCATTGAAGATTGCCACTATTGTTGCTATTGCAACATATGCTTCATCTCAAACATCTCATTGCGCAAGTCAGCAACTTTTGATTCATTATGCGATGACAATGTAATCTCCTTCCATGGTAATAAGCATGAACTGGAAGACAGATCTGCTCCTTCACTTGCACTTGTCTCTTCTCAAAGCTCATGATCAATGCATGAGTAAGTTGTGGCCATGGATGCTGAATTTCTTCTATGGGGCTCGTGACTACACCTGCTTGCAAACATAATACATAAATCAAAGATGGATGTTCCAAACCACCAATAGTGTTTCATTCAATGATATACAAAATAGAGCCTTTAATTACCTTACCCACATCAATGGGGAGACCTATTTGGATTGCATAATTGAGAGCTTCCCTCCCACTGGTAACTTCCATGAAGTGATTAGTTGTTAACAACTTTGCCGAGATAAAGTAATGTCAAGCTCTTCCTTTAGCTTTAAGTTTAGCACATGGAAGATTTAGTATAGTGGCTTCCTTATGTTTCCATTAAGCCCCATGCTATACAAGAAAGTTAATAATTTCATTATATTCTGGGTCTCGTTCCACCAGAGCTGAGTATTCATTAGCTTCAATGTTGGGAAGCTTGTAAACCATGTTTATATATGCTCTATTGAAAGGAACCATTTTTCCTCTCACAAGTGCCTTTAGTCCTTGATGTTCCTTAGCATTTGCATAAAACTCATGTATCATGAGAACAATAGCAACACCTACTTGTAATGCAAATTTCCTCTAGTCCCATGCCTTAATTATATCATCCTAAGGAGCATAGGGATCATCAAAGCCCCTTTCTGGAATACATCATCTCTAGACTATCGACTTCTGAAATCTTTTAGTTGCCTTGTCACTCACAAATGTGGGTATGGTAGAAGGGCTTGCACCTATAGTTCTTTCTCTTTGGAGGAATTATGACAATGCAGATATGCAAATAGCTTCTTAGCCACCTTATCAATGAAGCAAAACGATGCTAAATACAATGTCAATATGCACAGATTACGCACAATGGCAACTACACCCCATGAAGAACCAACATTTGCCCGAGAATCAACTCAAAACACCCCAATTAGAACCCCGCTTCTCTCAAGATTTTCAATAAATACTTTCTAGACAAAGCAATTTTCTCCTTCAGGCAATTTCATAAATAGTTGATGTCTACTCTTTATTCTACTCTAATATAAGAGAATTTATCTTCCAATCCAATAGTTCCATTGACAAACTTGGATTCAATCCACATGTAATGATGGAAGATAAGAAAAATTGCTTGCACACCTAAATTCATGATCTTTCCATTACCCAACCTTGAACTCCATTGCTAAAGGAGATGAGTTTCAATTGAAGCTAATGGAGCTTATAATGAGTTAGAGGATGGATGGAGTTGGGAAAGTGAATCTTAGATGTGGGACATAAGGTGTGGTGTGGAGAATTGTGTTTGCCTCAAGGATTGTTTGGAATGGAGAGAAGAAAATTCTTCATTATCCGTTTGAAGAAGTGGGGCAAGATGTGTGATCAAGGCTTAATATGCATCGGCGTTGAGGTGCCCAACTCGCTGCCTCCTAAACCTGCATTGACTTGGCACCGTGGCACACAATCTAGGCATTGCGATGCCTAACTCATCGCCTACCAAACCTATATTGGCCTGGCATATGGCACCCAACTTGCTGGCCCGCAAACTTGAATTTGCCTGGCATTGTGGCGCCCACTCATCCATCCAAATTTTTGCGTCTTCTTATTTTCAATGAAAATTTGTGTGCTCCTTAATTCCTTGGACTTCAATTGGAGTGTTTAGCCTGTAAAAAAATTTAAAGGGCAACATGTTATATGTGGAGCTAACAAACTAATGCATGAGTAAAAATTGAAATTAACAAACTATAACTAATGCAAACTATTATAAATCAACTAAGAATAAGATCAATTGACAATGATTTTCAGCTTAAAATTCTTCACCAGGATGGTTACCTTGACATGTCCATCGGCTTGACATTTTTTAAACTATCAATAATATTAAATATATATATATATACGCACACTACTAGATTGAATCGGGTTAGATCGGATCAGACAAATGACCAATTTGACTAGCCAGTCCACTCCAGTTCTAATAATACTGATCAAGATCATATAATGATACCTTTGGATCGTACTCTATATGATTTTGATGGTATGTGTGTCAAATGATGATAATGAGTTCCAAAAATTAAAAATCAATTCAATAAATTTAAAAATATTCATCTTATCAAATTTCTAATTTTTGGGGTTTATTTTTGTGATCTAAATTCATTAAGATCAAAATGGAGTTCAATCCAAACTTAACATTATGTGGCCTTAATGATGTATAAGTAAGCTAAAAAAACTAATCAAACCATACTAGTAGAGAGTTTGATTGTTCTAAGTTTGACTTTTGTTAGAAACTCTAACAAATATTAGTCAAATGGGCCTTTTTATAAAATATTTATGAAGTTAGAGAGTATTTACAAATTCAAAAGTTATGAGGTAAATTTACAAAACTGAAAAAGGTTGGGGTATTTACATGGCTATATTAAGAATTTTCCTCTTTAATTTTAAATTTTATATCCATTCCACAAATTTTGTAAAATATTTTAAGGATATTGTTGTCATCAGACAACCGATGCTGAATCAACAACCAATATTAAAAATTTTAACATGATAAAGGTACTTCTGCTAAATTATTTAAATTAGATGAAATGAAATTTAGCACAATCTTTAGTAATAGATGATCTAAAAGAACATGTAGTCTGCTACATTTCCCACTTGCCTGAGGATGTATAGTTCACCTTTATAGAGAGTAGGGACTAAGTGGCTTCATGACAATGCGATTAGTAATAAAAATAAAGAGCCTTGATCACTAATAGCCCATGTTCTCTCACAACAAGAGTATAGTGAGTTTTTGCATTAGTACGAGTGTTGTGGATCAACCTTGTAAATACTAACTGGCAGTAGGTCTAGCAGGAGAAAGCAGGTCCCATTTAAGTCACAAGTGGTGTCCTAGTCAGTGGAGAGCCTAAGGTGAAGAAGCTTTGCCTTTTCAACTTCTAAGTGCTTGCTTTTCCAGATTACCATCTCTACGTGCATTGCTCCATTGAGTAGTTACTTTGTATTGGTTCCACGCTAACGATGGCTTAAGACAGGGGTAAATTGAGCCTTTAAAACTTTTGGTCAAGTTCATAAGGTATTGTTGAAATAAAATAAGAAAAATTATACAACATACTAAGACAATGATTTTTATAATGGTTCGACCCTTAACCTGGTACCTACTCCACTTCTCTAAGTTAGCATCTCTTGCTAAGCTTAAGTTTCACTAATACTTAATGGTTTTCAAGCTCACCAACAAACTTATACAAGTTGGTTTTTAAAGCTCACCAACAACTTATACACATTAGTTTTCAATGCTCACCAACAACTTATACAAGATAATTTTCAAAACTCACCAACAACTTATATAAGATAATTTTCAAAACTCACCAACAACTTATGCAAACTTTAGCAAGTTTTCCTACTTATTATTCACTATAAGATGCAAGCTACTTGCTTGCAAATAAGAAAATATCAAATAAATATGTATAGAAATGAATGTTTCTTGATAGGCAGAGTGTACAAAGTATAGTGATAAAAAATATAATAAATATAGCAGTAAAAAATAATAAAGATTAGACTTTAAGTATTGTTAAATGATTTACTTTGAATGCTTATTGGAACGGAGCGTAATGGAGTTGATCTCATGGAGTTAAATCTAAGGAGACTTCAGTAAATACTTGAGTAAAATTTTTCTTATTTCTCAACTAGTTTCTTAGACATTTGAATCTTCCTTTTATAAGTTGTGGATGAAACCTTAGCTATAATGATCATTTTTTGTAGCTTTCTAACCATTTGAAAAAAGAGATTTAAAGTTTCATTATATTTTTTCTTCTTCTGTCCAACTACAGAACTTCTGTAGTAAGTATTCAGAACTTCTATGGTAAGTATTCAGAACTTATGAGCTTCATCTACTTGTTAGTTACCATTGTACACTTAAGTTCTTTTATTGAATTTTTGAGCTAGTGACAATGATAGAATTTTGCATGGTCTATCATTTCAGATTCTTATAAAGGTTGATTCTGGTATTTGACACTTTCATCAGTCATGTTTTTGCTTTTGAGAAACTTCTAGAGTATTTTTAAATGATTGAATTCTATTTTTGATGAACTTCTTGAGTTTTGGCTTTTTGAAAATGCCTCTGAAGAGCTTTTGAGGTTTTTTCGAAGTTTGAATTTTTCCTTTGATGTACTTCTTGAATCTTGGCTTTTTGAAGATGCCTCTAAAGAGGTTCTATATTATGTCTGATTATCTTTTGAGTACAAAAACTTTTTTGTTCATTCAGTATCATTACTATTAATCTTCTGTTACAACTCTGAAACTTGAAAGCATTTCTGAAGTTCAAATTCTGACAAACTTTTGATTGCAAGGTCGACATTCTGCATTGCTTTTGAGTTGCTTTTGGATGCATAAGCTTCCTTTGAATTATTTTTGAAGTTCTTTAGATGAACTTTTGATTGTAGAAATGACATTCTATATTACTTTTGATTTACTTCTGAGCGTATTCAAAAGTTGTTACTAATGAATTTCTAATTGAAGAAATGTCATTCTGTATTGCTTCTGTGTTACTTCTAAGTTACTTCTGAGAGTATTCAGAAGTTCTTACTAACAAACTTCTGAGTACATATTTTTCTCTTGAGCTTCTTTTGAAGTTCTTCTTAGAGCATTTTACTTCTAGGGTATTTTTAAAGAGCTTCTGAACTACCTCTGAAGTGTGAGATTACCTTAGAATTAATTTTGATATTACACTTCATCTCTAAAAGAAATTATGATTTGTCTCTAAAGTAGTTTTGAAGTAGCTCTGAATACTTCTAAACTTCACGCCTTGTCGCCCAAGGAATTTTGATTTGTCTATAAAATACTTCTGAATATTTATGAATTTCTTCTGAGCTTAACACCTTTTCACCGAAATACTTTTGAGTATTTCTGAATTACTTTTGAGTTTCATGCCTTGTCTTTGAAACACTTGTGATCATTTTTGAATTGCTTCTGAGCTTCACACATTATCTCTAAAGTACTTATGATCATTTTTGAATTGCTTCTGAGCTTCACACATTGTCTCTGAAGTACTTGTGCTTATTTCTGAATTACTTCTAAGCTTCATACATTGTCACTGAAGTACTTCTGAACATTTTGAATTTTACACCTTGTCTTTTTGAATACTTCTAAATATTTTTACTAGAGAGCTTTCTTTTTAAATTATCTTCTTTTTGTGAAGTCTTAATAATATACACTTTAAACTTAACAGTTACTTCCTTAATTCATTTTAACAGGTTAATGCTGCATCATTTGGAAGTAAATAGTTAGTAGCTTAACTCTACTCATATGTTTGTTTATCATCAAAACTTAACTGCTTAATTACATTCATCATCAAAATCAAGCTAGTTAGGAGTATTAGACTCAACACTTTGTGATGCATTAAGGTAGTTGGACGATGAAGACCTTGCCAAGTTCACTAGTAAAGGATGTCGAAATCCTTCTCTAGGAAGCCAAGGTAATGATTCCACACATAATGGCCACAGAGGAAGCTCCTTGCAAGTCCCTTGAGCATAAGGATTAACATATAAATAGTTGAATCACTATTGGTGTATGACCAAGAACACACCTTGAATCTAAGTGCATCAGTGTGGAGATTAAGCACCTTCAAGAGTTGATAGAGGTAATTTTGGGGAAAACAATAGTTGGGAGGTGGGGGATTCGTAGCTTGCAAGGGTTGAAGGAGACTCATATAGTGGCCATTCCAAGAAAATAACACTGTTTTTTGTAGGTTGTGGGGGGAAGGTGGCATGGCTTGTGTCCATCATTGAGCAACGTAAGCAAGTGGTAGGGGCTTCTATGGGTACGGAGCAATTTCAAGTGAATGTTGCACAGGCAAGCTCTAGATCATGCGCCAATGCACAAACCATCCACACAGATCATGGGGCCACACGCTCGCCTAGTTCACACTTGGTCATAGGCTAGCAAACTCAACTACTCTCCACCACCGTGCATATTTCTTTCCTAACTATTTTGTGCCTATCAAAATGCAAGGAGGGTTCCTTGTTGACAACCATGTTAAGATTTGCTTACAATACATGCCCCCATGAGCAAGTCAGTTGTTGGTAGTGGAGTGGGCTCTTTACCCCTTTGTCGACATAGTGGTCGAACAATAATACTCTATAGCACCGACTCACTATCCCCTTGCGCAACTCTCCCTAAGAGGTGGGGAGCCATGCAAACTCGAATTTTGAGTAGTTGTTGGTTGGATAGTGGTAGAAAATTATTGTTTGGCCTCAAGTTTGTGACATTAACCCAGTAGAGATTTTCGACATTAGTGCTTAAGATAGCAGTGCACGATGATGTATACTTTATAGATATCGAAACCTAATCAAGTTTGTTAAGCACCTCCTAACAACATTAGTATAGTCATTCTTGTTACACAACATGTATAAAGGTGGTGGATGTGTATGGTATGCTCCTAAACAAAAGACAAAAAACCTCTCCAGATGTTGTTAGTAGATATTGCTTTTATATAGCAGTTGGCGTAAGTGCCTCCTTTCGTTCCTTTCATGCTTTTTATACTCATCAGTTTAGCTCAACAGTGGAAACATGTTATTCCCTTAGCATCTGGCTCTTAGGGGTCATTGCCCCAACCTAGCCACAGAACTTATAGAGAGTGTCATTGGGTATATGGTTCTTGACTTAAAGTGGGTGGGTATTTTTTCAATTACAGCTTCATCATAGCGTATTTTTGCTAGTTGTCTTCACTTTGGTTAAAGTTTACTCGTCATCCTAGTTGTTCCTACCATTGAACGTTGATGTCCACCATTGGGTTATGTACGTCGTTGATCTCTCATGCATGGCGATTTTCTTTCTCAACCCTTGCCATATTGAACATGACCAGTGCCACAATCAAACGTACCAATGGATGATGAGCCTATTAGGCGACTCATTAACATTGCTACTCCTCTTGCGATCTTCAACTCACTCTTGTCGTGTTGTCGATCATGCTAGCATATAGTTGATGTTCCTATGAAAGATGTTGGAATTTCTCAATGATGACAGGGACATTTATACATTTACAATGAAGTCGAATGACCTTATGCCATAGTGCGAGAGGTGTGTTCAAGTGGTTGGATGTTGCATGGCACTGACAAGATGTAATCCTTAACTTATTGGTGGCTTGCAGGTATGACTGTGGTGTGACGACCCATGGTTACATTATTGAGATATTGTCCGTTCTAGACCATCACAGTCCTCATAGCTTTGCCCCTTTATGGTTATTACTCATACAACCCCTACAAAAAGGAAACACCCTGACACACACACACACAAGGGGTCTCAACCGTTGCATATCTTTGTTGTTTATTCTCCATTGCTGCTTTCTCTTGAATGCTTCATCTTGATCTCAATGTCTATGGTCAGGGCCTCAGGGACTACATCCGAAAGTGCATCGCTGCTAGTCCGAAAGTGCATCGCTGCAGAGATCCTGTCTTAATCTGCAATCTGCTTCTAATCTTCAGCGAGCTGGGCAATGGTTGAAATAGGTCGAAGTGGACCCCTCAGGATCCTGCGGCTCACATTGGTTATGGATGCTAATCACGGATCACCACCATGGCACAACGGCTATTTTCCTTTCTTTTTCTTGCCTTTTAGAATGAGTAGCGGTGGGTTTTGTCATAGTGAAAGGACATGTGTGGACAAGAACATTCTATGGTGTGGTGTCTTGACTAAACCGCATGCTGCGATCGAAGCGATGGGCTATTTCTTGGGCCATGTAGTGTCTTCGATACACAGAAAAAATGACATGCTAGCACTTTAATCTAGATGCGTACATATGTGTGCGAGGAGAATAGTACAATTTCTAAAGATTGGTAGAATTGTTGTCTATGCCTTCCAATCACCGCCAGGCAAATACCACGCTTATTAGTAGCCCATTAGCAAGGAAATTGGTACAATATAATTAAGGAAAAGAAGATGAGGCACCTGAATAGAGGTATGTTATGTGGGAAGTATCCCTTTTGGAAGAGCGCCTAAGGTACACTGTAATAATATGGAGGGGACAGAGCTTCCATGGCGAGCTATCCATCCCGATGGCCCTGTAAACCTTTAGGGTGGCCTTTCGCGTGAATCAACAGCTAGACCCAGAGCGGGGAAATCATGTGTTATCCATGGTGGTGTGGTGGAGATGGCTGAGTGCGATGCAATCATAGCATTGAAGACACGTACACTGTGAGGGGAAATTCGCAAATCAAGCAAATCCTACTTGGGTCAAACGCGTGAATCGATCTCATATTTATCCAAAAAGTTTTATTATCCCTGTTTGCAACATGACGCTGCAAGCATAAACCCAAACCTATTGTTCACTTGGCCATGCATAAACCCAAGCATAAATAAGGATCGAATGATGTGATAGAAAATTTTATTTGTATCTGTTGACTCAACCCTATCTCTGTGTTATTATGATTTGAAAATAAGTCGAAGACTGGTGAATAAGGTCACCGCATTTGCAGCCTCGGACCCTGCTATATAGTCAGTCACACATAAAATATACGATGTGCAGGTATAATACTTGAATAAAGTTCTTGAGCGTAGTGGTCTTAACTGGGGGTCATCTATGCTGAAAAAGCACCCGGAAGTACACTCCACTAAGGTGGGAGATTTGGGCAAAGCATCCATCTTGTGCACGGGCAAGGGGACCAAGCACTCGCGTATCACATACATTTCATACTAATTTCATACTAATCCAATCCGCAGATCATGTCATAGCTCCACCACCAAACGTTCACATGTTGGTCGCCTAAAGTTCCAAAATTCTTTCCAGATCTACGACAATAGTCATTGGTTGTGAGTAGACGAAATAAGTTCCGTCGTGAAAACACTTCGCAGTAGAATCGATGTTTGGAAGATGTGGGGTATACTTATTAACAACATTTAGTAAGAGACATAATTAAAGTTTTGGAAATATCTTGGATAGAGTGAATATCCTCTCCGGTCATCGTGCATCCTCTCTTATTGATCTTGTCGGTGTTTGGTCATTACCCAGCATCTCCATTTGAAGGCAATTATCCCTGGGATTAGAAAGGTCGTTGAGTGGAGACCTTTCAGCTACATCCTCTCGTGTGTAATGGCATGGGATGCCATCGCATCATGGCAACGGCCCTAGATAGACGATCTCAGCGTGAGTTCACCAAACTAACTCTCTACAGCATGCGTCAAAGTTTGGTCCTAGTAAATTTTTGTGAGTGCGAGAGGCTGATTAACACTGCCATGCCCCACTGAATTCATCATTTTCCTGTTTCGCTTCAACCACGTGGAGATGAGCATCTCCTTGCATAATCTGGCTTGCATAACTAGGTTGCCACTTAAGCGTAGAGTCCCCCCCATGTCACGGAACTCTTAGCACAACAAGCACTTCATTAGCTTATTCGGTGTGCAACCATCCGTGTTTATCGTGGGTGCCAGCGATGAGAATGAACCTGTTAATATCTTCCGACCAAGATTTTATGCATACTTCTCCTAAGGTCGAGGTTTGGTTGGTACTAGACAACATGTGTAGAACAGGAAAGCCTTAATCCTTGCTATGCTGACCCATATTTTCTTCCCCGACGCTCACCAAAGTACCTTCCGTGCGGACCTTCTTCTTTTCGTCTGGTGAAAATCTATATCGAGTTGTCTACCCATGTTGACCATGGTGTTGCGCTGAGTGGAAGCAAACTATGCATGCATGTAAGATTTTCAGCTATGGCTATGCAAATACCCTATATTTGAACTACTCCTAACCTCTTCCTTATTATTTGCTTTGCCCTTGGTAGTTGTGGCTCCAGGAGCATCTTGATCTTGTATTCATCCTCGACGTGCTCCCTGCTCTGTTCCTACATTTTGGTGATGAAAGTATCACCATTGCACTTGATTGCTTGCCATTCCTTATCGACATTGAGGAAAAATGGGCACCTGATAGGAATAACTTTGACCCAACCATGTCCACATTGGGCGATACATCTCTATTGTTACCCTTCTATGACGACCCACCCCAAGATGGTAATGTCACGCTGGCAGTATGGTAGGTTTTTCCAAGATCTATCACACTTGAGTGAATAAATGCACCATGACAAGACACAAGTAGACAAATAGTGGAAGAAAAAAGAAAATAAAATATAAAATTATTAATTCAGTCTATTACATTTCAACCATAATAAATCTTTAAAGCACGTCTTAAATAAAATAGTATATTTCAATAACATCAATGATAAAATAAAATAATTTAAGTAAAATTTCTTTTGAACAATCTTCCATTTCAATCCTACTTTTCTTAAGATGGACCATCTATAAGAGAAAATGAAAAAAATGAGTACAAAACTCAGTAAGCAGAAAAATAACCTTAGTACATCTGTTAACTAAAAATCTACACAAGAACTATATCTTAATTAATCATCGTCTAACTCATGAATCTGGTTAATCTCTCTTGATTAATCATCATCTGACCCATGAATCACTAGGATTACACAGGAATAAGGAATATAAATATTTCATGACAGATCTAGAGGACCAATTCACTCATCTAAGGGATAAAATCTAAGCCTTTTAAATTCATCCACATAAAATTTAAAGATCTTGTCATATTTTAAAAAATCTGATCCATTCATCGAATCTAGAATATTCAAAAACGTGAAAAATAACTATAGGATTATTAAAATCTGACATCTATGGACCCCAAAACATCATGTTTAATTTTGGTCGTCCATTCCAATTTAGTTTTTAGGGTTTCTAGAATGGGCAATCCTTTCTCCCTCATGTCCATGGCTGTTGGAACTCTTCCTTGTCCTCTACCACATGCCGCTGCCTGCAACCCCGCCATCGCCTCCGTTGCTTTGGCTGCTAACAACATATGCCTACCGCCCCACCATCGTCGCCGTCGTTTCTTTTGCCAACGACATGCGCCGGCTGGGCTGGATTGGGCGCGCTGAAGGCATGTGTTCTGGCCTAATCTGGTCAGCTGGCTAAGGTTGGGCAGCCTAGTTGCATTTTCCCTCTGATCCAGCTTTTAATTTGGGCCCAATCTAATCAGAAAAATCTGATCTTTATCTCAAAAATCTAGTCATTCATCGACCGTGACCCAAATCAGTCATTTGCATGACGGTTTCTACTCTAATCGGCAGCAAGACTTTGGCTTTGGACTCTAGATTTTTGATTAGGAAGAATCAAATCTCTGATTGGAAGGATCAAAATTTTCTTCTTCCTTGATCGGTAGCAGCCATGGCTGCCAGAGAAGAATGGAAAAGAAAAACCCATCTGGTTGGTCTGCCCTCACCACCCTCATTGTCGTCAGCGCCGTCGTCGCCCGCTCACTGCCGTCAGTGCCTGTCATCGGCCGCTCGCTACTGTCGGTGCCAATTAATAGGCTATAGTTGATGGCCTTCCATCTCTAAATTTTCTATTGGCAAATCTAAATAAAATTTGTTTTTTCTTAAATCTTTCTCTGGTTGATTCTACCAGAATTTAAACAACGATAATATTATGAAAATATCATATTCTAACATAAAATAAAAATCCAACAAGTCAAATTATAAGAATCATGCTTTGAATAATATCTTTATGCATTTAATTCACTCTAATAAAATACATAAATCTGAAATTTGTTAATCTAATGCATGAATTTCATTTATCTAAATCCGGCATTCAAATCCCCATAAATCTAGCATATTAATTCAAGAAAAAGTCTAATTAATATGCTCTCAAATAAATCTATATATATTGATAAGAATGAATCAATGCATGTATGAATCTAATGCATCAAATCTCAAAAATCTATTTGATACATTCATCTTCTATCGCATTAATTTCAAAAATTTTAATTAATGCAATGAATATCTTCTACTTACAAATCTGGAGAATAAAGCAGTAACTCCCAATTTTTTTCTTGATAAAAAAATCTCTCATAAAATCCTTATCTCCTTTCTCCTCTCTCCTTTTCTCTTCCAGTAGCAAATGGTTTCTAGCTCTTTTGAGAACTCTTAGTTGCTATTAAAAGAGTATTTCTCTTGTTACGTAACTCCTCTGGCAATTTTCCACCATTGTAATTTTGAACCCTTGATATCTTTTTTCTTTGACTACAGTTCTAACCATCCGAGCTACACGGGTTGCTAATATTTAAATAATTAATAAATCTTTTAAATCTCAAAATCTATAGTCAACTTATCAATGGTCAAAGTTTCTACTCTTGCCACATTAGCATAAAAGATAAAATCTTGCATTAAATTTTTAATATGGGTTTTTACAACTTCCCTCTTTGTTTCATGCGGCAATTCAGTTTAGTTTAAGACATGCCAACATACAGATAGAGTCTGGGCGAACAGCAATGCAAAACATGCCATGTGAACCCAGCGAACATTGCAATCAACGAGTGGCATAGAGGTTAAACTGCCTCTGAAGTTGGAATGACTCAATCAATCTTCCCCTCTACAAAACCTTAGTAATATGCGTGGGTCGCCAGGGATTCATCAGCGTCGATCAAGGGGCTCTGTAATCACCTCGAACAATTACTTTCACCTATGCATGCCCTATCTCAAGGCGATCTTGCATCTTACAATGTCCAATTTGCAGCAGCACGCAGGTGTAGTGTAGTAAATGAATACGCTCGCTGCGCCAATGATGGGCTAAATGAGGAGGATGATGAGCTTGGAGCTGGAATCGCATGATGTGTACTCGTGTCCCCTTGCACGGGATTAGTGTTAAGTATTTGTGTGAAGGGGCCAGTGGTAGGTATTTCCGTTATGTTTTAAAAAATAGAAAACAATATATGGGAACTTAGCTATTTGAAAGACCAATTGGGCCAATAGTTGTTATATTTGTTTGCGAGCAGTGACTCTTATCCATTAAATGCCTGCTGCGAAAGGCCAACAATCCCTAACGTACTTTCTCTCGAATCAATTGGAGCCTTTGGATGCTCCTTTGTCTCTCATTATACATATGCAAGGAATGTATTATTATAAAATATTCACTTGGCTCCTTTTTCAACCCTGGTCATAAAGAGCTATATTAGACACTTAACTAATGTTACGAATTAGTCATGTAATCTAAGAAAAGTGGAAACTATTGATATTTTTAGTGTTAGTTTAGTTCAACTAAATTAAAAGGAACTATCTATTGCTTACGAAAATTATTCCTGTAGAGTATAAAGATGGGCTGTAGATGATAAAAAAATGTAAAAATTAAATGATTGTTTTAAAATTTTCATATAAATATGATTAAAAATTATTCTATATTTATTTGAGAGTAAGATAGATATATTTAGTGAACCAGATTATTTTTCATTCTATTTAGATTTTTTAGTTTAATAAATAGATAATATTTAAATTCTTGTTAATTAATTGGAATATTAGATAAACCTTATGGGGCATCTCCTATATTTGTAAAACACTATGCATAATTCACGTTTGGTTAGGTTTGGAAAGAAACTTGCAATTGATTATTTTCAGTTTCAAAGTCACAACCAAACTCTCTTATAACATGTTGTGATATTTTACATCCAATCTCATAAAACTAGCGGAAAGTTTCAAACTATCATGTCCGAGTAAAAAAGGTGAAGCATCAGTTGGATGCTGATGCAAGGCATCAGGTGATCCGCACTCCCATTAATCCGCCCACTCCTGTGAAACTGGTGGCATGATGTCGTTCGCATAAGAGCAGTGGCAATATGTCATTTCCCATTATTGCCATTTCCCAATTGAATGGCCTCTCTGCATGGAAGAATGCAAGCTCTGACGCCTCTTGCACATGTGCTATCGTGGCCACAGCCCGTCGAGGGATTCTTGTTCCACATCAAATTTAAATCTTTGTTAAACGGTTCAAAACTTGGAATTCAATGAGAATTATAGTACTAATTTGATATTAAATATATAGTTTAGAGGAATTAATGATTTTATCTCTCTATACCACTTTAAGTAGAGGTCCACGCATTTATTATATTCATCAGACTGTGTGACTCAACATGCCATTAAACGGCTGAACACATCATAGTACACCTAGCCACTGTATCAATCCATCCTCTATGAACTCCTTTGTAATTCATATTACCCACATGATCTTACATTAGAATACAAATATCTACCCGGTTTCATCCGCCATAGCAATATAAAAGGGAGCCCGAGACTCTCAGAAAACATTTCCAAATTCGGCGTGGCACTAGCCCATGCATCTTCCGCACCAGTGTAATGAACTGCCAAACCATGTGAACGTTTTTGCTCCTAATGCTGTCACATGGCCCCACCACGTTCCTGTGCAGCGCCAAAGTAGTGGACTGCCGGAGTGTTGAAGCGTCGTGGCTCCTAAGGCCTTCAACTCCTCACAACCGTTCACCTCCATGGTCCTTTTAAGAGATAAGTGCATCTCCCATCGTTTGCGTCTTACAAGTTGTCCCATTAAAAATGGTTGCACACTCCTAAGAAACTCCTCGACGCACCGTCCTGGAAGGAAACACCATGTATGCCTCCGTCAAGTCCGATTCAGCTTTCTGCAACCATGGAAAATAGTCCATCCACCAAGACGCAGTGCCGCGACCGTTTGACCAACCTAGAGGTGGTTCTCACGGTATGTCTATTAGGTGGTACGCATCTCAAGTCCTGGTCGAGGGTGCCGCATTGATCGGTTGAGCCCTGACTACTTCGGAGGCAAGGAGCTTCCATTCATCTTTGCACCTAGAAGGAATCCTGAGCCTCGCGGACATTCTCGCTACATTCGATGTTGAACCCAATGCATTGGCCATACATTAGCGACGCGATATCTTAACATTTGTAAGGAACAAAGTGGCAGAGGCAATTATGTATCAAAAGAAGGAGGTGAACATCCTCTTACGTATGAATTTGCTTTTGTCAGACACCGTTATCGTGAGTGGAGATGATGGGAGGCGTGGCAGGCTCCCTTGTAGGTGGCAGCCGACTCCCTGGTGTGGCCAGCTCATCGTTAGAAGAACCCAGTTACAAGAGCGTCCAAGCGGGGAGTTACTCCGGAGCTTGCTGCACCTGCCGCTACAGAATCAGGCCTTGATTTGTGGAGAAAGCGGATTAGAATGAGCCTACATTGTAACGACCCACCCCAGGATAACAATGTCATGCTAGCAATATGATGGGTTTTCCCAAGATCTACTATATTTGAATGAATAAACGCATTACAACAAGACACAAGCAGAAAAAATAGTAAAAAATGAATCAAAATACAAAATTTTTAATTCAGTCTATTACATCTCAAGCATAATAAATCTTTAAAGTATGTCTAAATAAAACAATAAGTCTTATTAACATCAATGATAAAAATAAAATAATTTAAGTAGATTTTCTCTTTAGTAATCTTCCATTTCAGCTCTACTTCTCTTTGGATGGACCATTTGTAAGAGGAAATGAAAAGAGTAAGTATAAAACTCAGTAAGCAGAAATTAATCTTAGTACGTGTGCTAATAAAAAAATCTATACAAGTACTACATCTGATATTCCTCTTATTATTTTAATCTCTTAATCCAATTTTTCTTTATCATCTATTTAGTATATAACTCTAGAAATCATTTGACTAGTTTGATGGACCATCACCTCCTGTCTAGGGAAGGAAAATCTTAACCCTTGGTAGTTGTCCAATCGAACTTTAAGATTTGACCATAATTTATAAAATCTGACCCATCTAATGTGTCTAGAAGGTCCAAAAACCCTGAAAACGACTATCTGATCATCCAAAACGGAGATCTGGAAGTTCCAAAATGAAAGGACAAAAATTTTGGAAAGTGTATCTTGATTAATCATCATCTGACTCATGAATTGGGTCAATATCTCTTGATTAATCATCATCTAACCCATGAATATTCAAAAATGTGAAAAACTACTATAAGATCGTTAAAATCTAACATCTATGGACTCCAAAACATCATGTCTAATTCTGACCACCCATTCCTTAGGGTTAGGGTTTCGTTTCCCCCTTCTTCTCCATGCACGTCTAGCAGCCATGGCTGCTAGACCTCGCCACCACCTACCGCTGCTGTCGCGCTTTGCCACCAACCACCCCACTGTCGCCGTCTACATACGACACGCGCCGCCGCCTGTCGTCATCGCACCATCTGCTATCGTTTCTGCTGCTAATGACGTGCGTCAGCTATCGGATCTGGGACGTCGGATACGTGTGTTCTGGTCGGATCTGACTGGCTGGCTAAGGCTGGACGGCCTAGCCGTTCTTCTTTCTACTCTAGCCCTCTGATTTGGGCAAAATTCTAATCAGGATTTCTGATCTTTGTCTCAAGAAAATTTGGTCGTTCGTCGACTGTGGCCCAAATCGACCGTCAGTATGGTGGTTTCTCTCTGATCGACGGCACGAATTTGGGTTTGGGTTCTGGATCTCTGATTCAGAAGGATCAGATCTTTCTGGTGGGGAGGATTGGGTTCATCTTCTTCTTCTCTGATTTGTGGCCGCCATTGCTACCGGCGAAGGAGAAGATGGGAAAATCCATCTACCATTTTGCCTCACCGCCATTTGTCTACCGTCATCGCTCGCCCTCATCGCCGTCAGTGCCAGTCATCGTCCATGCTCACCGCCGTCAGTGCTGGTCGTTGGCTGTTCGCTGCAGCTAGTGCCCGACACCACCACTGACACCATCTGACTGGCCAGCAGGTTGGGTCGAGTTGATGGGTCACAATAGATTGCAGTTCTAAAAATCTTAAATCTCTCTTAACATGATAAAAATTTGAGATTAGTGAATCTAATGCATCTAAATCATGTATTCTAATCTCCATAAATCTAGCATGGTAATTTAAAAGAAACTCTAATTAACATGCTTTTTATGCATTGATGAAATAAACCAATTGTATGTATAAATCTAATACATCAAAATAGTAATGACACATTTTAAAAAAAAATCTTTTTTGTGTTAATTTTTTAAAATCTAATTAATGCAAAATAAATTTCTACTTACAAATTTCTAGAAAAACCGCAACTCTTGATCGAAAATCTCCCTTCTCCACCTTCTCTTTCTCTTTTCTTAGCAATAGGTTTCTCCTCTCTTTTGGGAAACCCCTTATGGCTATTTATAGAGAATTCCTCCTGTTACGTAATTCGACTAGGACTCTATCTACGTAACAACTTTTTAACTAGTTGATGTGGATAAGGCTTATCCTTTTGTGGGTCCCACTTTTTCAAAGGTGAGAATAAAATTATAAAATTATAAAATTTTAAGCCACTCTGATTTTGAACCCTTGACCTCTTCTCTCTTTGACCATGTCTCTAACCATTCGAGCTATACGGGTTGCTAAGATTTAAATAAAAAATAAATCTTTTAAATCTCAAAATCTATTGTCAATGGTCAAAATTTCTACTCTTGCTATATCGGTATAAAAGACAAAATCTTTCATTAAATTTAATACGGGTTATTACATACATAGTCTGTGCATGCTACTATTCTTTCAAGGGGCGATCCTCATTTTGCTTAAAATATTTGCATGAAGATAAGTGGGCCTTGCCTTGCCATGATTTTCCATAAATATTGCGCTAGGTGAGTTGTTTTCTTTATTTGCCCTTGTGAGAGCCGTATTTGGATGCTACGTGATGGGGGCTTAAAAAATCAATTCACTATCTAACTGATGGGTGCAATTGCGGAACCATGAATTCCTCACGCAGGAATAGTTAACCATCATGTTTTTTAACATGACCTATTTCAAAAGTAAATTACGCTAAGTTACATGATATTAAAAAACCAGGCAGTTCATGCTAGTATAGGGAGTTTGTTAATTGTAAGCAAGTTTAAAATGTTAAGAATAACCACACTAGAGAATGTAACCAAACTCATAGCATTTAATCTCCAGTTACCTTTAATGTTTTTACCACTAGTGTATTTCTCTATTTCTAAAGAATTCAAATTAGAATAGATGACTATTTCAATTACAACTTATTCTTAGTCAAATAAAGACCTAAGGTCACCATTTTCTTATGATGAAACCACTTACCAATTACATCAGTTAAACATATCTACCGTGAAATAACCATGATGATTTATGAGCCTTGAAATAATGAGCTTGAGAAATCTTCAAGAGGCAGGTGCCTCACTTGACACCGGTGGCTTTTGGCCACTGGTAATCTTTCTAGTGCCTGAAGGCACTCTGATATAGCCCCACTATGGTACATACATGGACCTTACCCATGTTGTGGTAATGGCGGGCCCTATATGGCCAATGGATAATAGATTAAAAGTTGTTTGAACCCTGATTAAACCACGTAACTGCCCCATAAATTAGAAAATTAATAAAATTATCTTAAATTAACTAAGAACTATCATTAACACTAATCACTATATTAGTGTTAATTATGATTAGGCTTAATTAACTCAAAGTATAATTAGGCTTAATTCATGTAGTCTGGATCTTCAATCTCTCATAGTATAAATGGCAGAGATCGCCCGATTACAGTTTTCCACGGGATATTGGAAAACACCACTCACCAACTCATTCAAAAGCCTAAGTCTAGGACCAAGTCACTGAGTCATGACTCACCAAGTCAAACCTTAGCAAACACCACTCACCAACTCATTCAAAAGCCTAAGTATGGGACTGAGTCACTGAGTTATGAGTCACTGAATTACTAAGTCATGACTTACTGAGTCAAACCTTAGCAAGCATCACTCACCAACTCATTCAAAAGCCTAAGTCTGGGACCGAGTCACTAAGTCGTAACTTACCAAGTCACTAAGTTATGACTCACTAAGTGAAACCTTAGCAAACACCACTTTCCAACTCATTCAAAAGCCTAAGTCTAGGACCAACTCACTGAGTTATGACTCACCGAGTCAAATCTTAGCAAGCATCACTCACCAACTCATTCAAAAGCCTAAGTCTAGGACCAAGTCACTGAGTCGTGACTCACTGAGTCGTGACTCACCGAGTCGTGACTCACCGAGTC
>JAYJMB010036668.1:0-13531 GCA_036873735.1 Pouteria campechiana | reverse complement strand
TGTGGAAATGATATTTGTACCGAATAGACGCAAACTCAATCTTGGGGCACTAATGCTAATTAAGCACTGTCATATGAAATAACAGTTACACAGTTTTCTTGCCTCACAGAAATCAAAAATAAAATAAAAAGGAAAGAAAGAAAAAAATTGATTCGTATTAAAAATTTAACATGCTAAATGTGCCAAATTCTCATAGGCCCCTACTTGTACCCAATAGAGAGAACAAAGGTAGAAAACTTTTCACCTTTCCTCCCTTTTTACACACCTTTACATGTGATTTGACATATTAATTACCTAATAACTCTCTTTTTTTATTATTATTACATATATTTGTAATCTTTAGTTTTCATAATTCCATGCATGAGCCTAGCTCTTTTGTTTTTATTTATTTTAGTAATAATCATTCTCTTCTTTCGCCTAATATAACTCCATTTCTTTTTCTTCACTTTTTCACATTCCACAATTTCTAAACTCAAATTATCTATTTTATATTTTGAATTTGGTTGTCCATGTTTGTTGATCCGTAACGAATTAATTACGTCAAAATAAAATGGTTACCACTATTAAACCCCCCACACATACATGCAGTGTCCAGGAGAGAGGGACGGCCTTAGGATATAATCAACCATCTTTATCAAATGTGGAAAGTTGTGTATGAGAGACAATCGAAGCTAGCATCTTACGAAGTTTGTCCAAATGGTCGCACTCCAATAAATAGCTGCATTTTTGTCGTTTCAAGTTGACCCAAATGGGGTAATACCCCAGACTCTTGCTATATGCGAAGCATGAACTGAGTCTCAGTCCAATACACGGAAGACCAAAGAAGTTGATCAAAGAATTATTTACTGCTGCAATTGAATTATTACCTACATAGAGAAACATTAAGATTATTATACATCAATAAATGAAAATTGACAACAAAAAAGAAAATTGGATAAAGCTAATAAGGCTACACGCACAATAAAAAAAAGGCATTTCACAGTTGTTACATCCTCCAAATAGCCACTTATTCAGCCTTCCATGGCGAATCTTCCTTAGAACATTGTTGAAAGTGGTTCCTGCAATGCCAACCCACCTGAGTCAGAATCTCGTTTCCATGTTTAAAATGACAGTCCAGAAGAGTTTACAGGCAGAAATGAAATCACGAGTCAATAGTGCATGTGCATGTAGACTGAAGCAACTGAATGAGCATTAAAAAAACTGTAAGTCTTTATATCAAGAATTATCGAAGAATACAGGAATGTATCCCTACACGTACATACCTCGTGACTGTATCTCCTACTGTTTAGCCACTCTTCTACATGAAAGCTACAAGAATGTTGACGCACTATCATGTTGTAGGCCTTGTCATTGTAGATAAGCCACGCCCAATTGGAATAATTCCGTGGTGGTCATTGTGCATTTCTTCATCTTCTGTGGATGCTAAACACCAACAGAATTGATCAATCAAATTGCCAAAAGTCTAATTATGTAACAAAATAAAGACAAAATAATCAGGACCACAAAAAAAGAAAATAAATAAATAAATGTAAGCAGTTTGAGCAAATAAGTCAATTGAGAGACATTAGAATAATTCTGGACCTGATACTATAGGCGGTGTACAAAAAGGTACACATCTTACCTGAGATATCTTCACCTGCCTGAGCCCCAGCAATTCCAACACATGAAAACATAGATCCTTCATCCACCCTCAGATGCTCGTATGCAAGGTATACGTCCTCAATTGTGGCAGCTTCATATAGTATATTCAGCTCTTTAATGGATGTTATATCCTGAATTCCATAAACACAAATAATATCAAAATCACAATACACTGTTCAATATAAGGCAAGCCTCCTAAATAAAATCTCATTCTATTTTCCTTTTTCTTGTAACATCCAAAAATCAATTTTTTTTTGTGGACATAAGAGAAGCAAAATATTTAATGCAGAAAATAAGTTTGAATATTAAGACTATTTTTCCTTTATGCTTTTGAAAGGCAAAGGCGATTTTGATATTAAAAATCACAAATAGTATATGCTGCCTCACCTTCCTTGGAACAGACGGTGCTTGCAAATGTGCCAATAATCCCAGCCAATATGCATTTGACTTTGTCTCAGCTTCATGCCTCATTAGCAAAGTCCGTTTTGCCTGAAACAACCAAATGATGTAACTTCTGACTTCAAACATATCCGAGTATTTTTCTACCAGGAGGATTGTGCAATGATGGATAACATTAGTCAGATTGAAACATGAGAACTTTATGTGCACCAGGAGGAAAATGAAGATGGCTTTCTGTTAATGCGGTAGTCATAGTCATTGCAATGCACAAACAAATTATCTTAAGCATCTGATTATGATGCCATTGCACTCATTATTTAAATTTGCCTCTGCCAAAATAACACACCAGCTGATTGCTAATTTCCTAAACAAGGCAGACGGATATCAAGTGGGAACCATGTCACTGATCTTCAAGAAACAATCATGAGAATTTTTTGACGAAATAAGAATTCTCAAGTCAACACAAATAGCTTGGACAGGCTATGACAAGATGCTAACCTCAAATTAGAAATGCCCAAGATTTATGTATCATAACACAGTGGCTGACACCATGTTATTCCCAGAACAAACTTCTTGAGTTAGTGCAAGGAAATCATATAAGTTTGACTTGACATACCCTGCTGCAAATGCTTAAACTGTTTCATATAGAAATGCTCCCGTGAAAGAAATGAACTTATTGAGGTAAAAAAGGCTTCAAAAGCCATACAGCTGATTTAAGTGGATGTAAAGGCAACCCCCTTAAATGACACAGAGAAGATTGCATTGTTATATTAAGCCTCAACAAATTCACATAAGAAGAGGGAAAAGAAAATACAAACCCGATCCAGCTCTCTTTGGGCAATCTTATTGTCATGTAAACCTCTCAGAACATTCTTACATGCATCAACAGCTTTGTAGACCTGTACGGTAAAGATATATTTGTAAGGAACAGCCTGAAGAAGAATACAGTTCAAGCAGGCAAATGAATCAATGGTAGATTGATACCTTGCCAGGAGTTGAAGTTACTGAGACCACATACCATCCAAGTTTCAATCTATCAAACAGGCTCAACTCAAAGGATACGTCATATGTCAAACCTAAAGAATCCCGGACTGTCGTAAAGAGCCTGCGCACCAATTTAACCGAAAAAAAAAAAACAAAAAAGTAACATAAACAGGTGTAGCCATCAAAACCTCGAGATGGCACAATTGTTGTTACATGTTGCTGGGTAATACATATTTCGATATTCTACAAAATGTAAACACATGAGGATATACTAGAACCCAAAGAAAAAGAAGAAAAATCCTTCTGACAAACATTTACATCCTGACATCAGCAAGCCCACACACATGCAGATGGATTGAGTGATTGGATAATCTGCATATGAGAACCTAGAAACTGGTGCCAGCAAGGCAGAAGGATGATGTCAATCACAAAGTAATCATTATCATAAGCTGTTTTTCCATCTAAGCAGTATCAGCTGCATGGATCCTGTCGTGCTGCTCCTATTGATCTTGGACTGTCTTCAGTAAGCCCTATCATTTTCATATCTTTCCTAATCACTTCTAGAAATGTCCTTTGAGCCTTCTTTTAATTCTCTTAAAGCCTTCGATTTTGAGAAATTCATTCCTCCTAACTTGAGCAATCTTGCATCTCCATTTCACATGACCAAACCACCTAAGTCTGTTTTCTCTCATGTTATTACTTATTGGTTCTACCTTTAGGTTATATCATATAACTTCATTTCTATATTATTTTTTTCTTGTTTTACAGCTCATCCGCCTTAATACCCTCATTTCAACTACATTCATTTTATGCATATTTTGTTCTTTAAGTTCCCAACATTCCACCTCAAAAAGCATAGTTGATCTTATAGTCATCTTAGAAAAATTTCCTTCTACTTTAATTGGCACATGGAATCATAATATGTCATTCACAAAGTAAATAAAGAAAAAATAAATAGCACGGTTTGGTATATGAATTGCATCCATTGGCACCAGCCACATAAGTGCGCCCCAGCAGAAGTACCAAATAGCCCATGTATTTACTTATCATGAACAAGCTAGGTTTAAATATTCATTTCTGGTTGTCTGATTCATTCACCACATTTTTTAACATCAGAACATTGGGAATTGAGAACCATCTGTCTTCTGATTCAATGTTCACAGAAGTATCAAATGGTTTCAAACAATCTCTGGCAGGCAATGGAATGCAGTTGAGTAGAATGCTCATGGACCTTCCCCAAATCACGTACAGCCTGGAAGACTATCAACTGGGTCTACAATTGATTCTTGAATGTTTTGCTGCATGGGAAGCGTAGTTTATTGGTGGCAAATTCTTAGTGTATCTCATGGTTCATCTTGTTAGCCAGTAGATATATGCTTCTACATTGCATCATCTCAAAAATGTTGCTGAACTTTATGAAATATTATTGAACTGCCCTGTCCTCCAAGGGACAAGCTAGAACTTTTGATTGCTTATTAGAAGTTTCTGAAATCCTTGTTTCATTCTCTAAAAAGCATGCAGCAATTTCCTTTCTCAATACTGTTTTTATTGATAGAAATATCATCCCTGATCAAATCATGGAAGAAATTAGCAGAAAATTGTATTGATCATCGCCATACTTTGTCCTAATGACATAAGCAGGATACCACTATGCAAAATTAATATGGGGTATAATTTGGTAAGGTAACAAACAAAAAAGAAACTGGTTATCCCCATTCACCGAAAGCTCTCTGAACTCACAACTAGTTAAATGCCTGAGTGAAACTGAGAAGCAATTTCCAGTCATGAAGATCTTGAATGGAATTTAACATATTTACTTTCTGAGTCAGAGATCCCTTTAGGCCTTGTTTACAGAGGCTTGCAGTAAAATAGCAAGTCAATTTTCTGACTTGACTAGTCTGATCAACAATTTAGGAACCAACAGAAGACTCCAATAATTTAAGAGCATCCCGAAATCATGTTGCATTGCATGAATACTTAATGCTTGAGGTCAATTTACCTGGAATTTATTATCTCAGCCAACAGTCCCAATGAGATGCCAAAGAATAGAGGATGATTCCGAATGCTCCTTTCTGGTGTCTGCTGTACATTTTCTGTTTCAAGAGAATGGGATCTTTTAGCATTAGATAGGTCAACTGTACAATAGAATAATCAATTAAAAACTCAGCAATGTCTAAATTCCAAATTATGACATATCTGACTTTAAATAAATTACTGGGTCACTAGTAGAACTCGAGATTTTGCTTGATTCTTAATGGAAATTAAGATGGTTGGAAAACTGTAAAGAACACTAGTAGAAAATATATCCAGCATCAGAATTTATATACTCTAAATGGACATCAACAAATAGTATTTTAGGCATTGATATCAGTGCCTAAGAATGTTGTGACTATGCATTTCGATTAAAACATTTCACTCTTGCACAGACAAGCTGAATTCTAGCATTATATCTGAGCCATAATTAAAAAATTTGAGGATGTCTTAGTGAAACATTTCTCCATTGACAATAAAACAGCCAGCAGCAGGGCTGCACCTTGGCTGTGAACATTCACATGTCAATTATCTCATCCTATACAACTAAACAGCTCCCAGCAGAAAATGAATACATAATTGAAGCATAGATAATGTCACTAAAGATACCATTTGTATCAGGGTTCTTATGGATTAATTCAAAAAGATCTTGCCCATCGACAGTAAATCCCCAACGGTTTGGTGCTGGGCCAGCAATATATGCACATGCTCGCTCATCCGTGTCCTTCAAGAATACCTGTCAATAAACAAACAAATTATAGTACTTAAAATGAAGAATTACTCACTGTTCAACAAAAGTTCAATTTCAGTGATATAATGATAAAATATGTATCATCCTTCAATTACAAATAATTCCAGTCCAAGTAATACCCATCCATCTGGAACAAAGCTATAATTTTGATGACTGTGACCAAACCCATTTATGAAAACACCATACTCATGAGTCATAAATTAGAAGTTGGTATTGAGAAAACTAAAAAGATGAATAAGACAGTCAAGACCATTGATTGTTCACTCAATATGTTAGCTGCTGTGCTTGCAGTTTAGGTAACATTAGATGCATCTGTGGTGAGACATTGATCACCTCTACTTGGAGAAGATAGGGAAACATGATGAAGAAACAACGAATTTGTCACTGAAAGTGATGGTAAAACCAAGTATTTACTTTGCTGCTAATTGCTGGCATATTGCTAGTCCCAATTAGAGATAAGTTATCAGTATTGCTGGTCATTGGCACTTCTATCACCAAACCTTTTCCTAAAATATAGAAAAATTAAAAAATGAAAATATCTAAAAATTTTCAATGGAACTTCAAGATAAATTAAGATACATATAAAAAAATATTTCCATGTGAAAAAGTGTACAGTACTTAACAGGCAATAAGCATAGAAATCTAAGAAATATCATAATATTGCGGTTACGAAGATATTACATACATACATGCAGATAATTTACAAATAAATCTAATACACAAATAATGCAGGCATATACATATATACAAATTAAATAAATTATCATTACCAATTTATTATCAAATAAATCATAAGTATCCTATTAATTTATAATTAAACCTAATCACTGTTCATTTTTTATCCGTGCTTAAAAGCTCTTTTTTAATCTACATAATCAGTTCCATTTTGGCCCAAATAATCAACATGGGCAATTCCCTGAAATTGGCCCTGATTATACCCAAATTTGAATTAATTATAAATTATCAAATTAAACCAAAGAGATTTTGCACATATATCAAAAAATATTACATTATGTTCATTCATCAATAAATATCACTTAGGGCACAATTGATTAACTTGGCAATTTTCAACAAATTGGCCCTAATTTCACCAAAAACAAAGTTACTTACAAAATTGATGATCTGAATCAATGTTTTGTTGTACACCTATAGCTAATTGCTGTTTTACTTCATCACTCTGCTTGGTAACAAGGAAAAGGATTGGAAATCTCTTTTCATCCTTTTCTCATTTCTTTTCATTTACCTACCCAACAAGTCTACATTTTCTTCATCATTACCTATATTTCTAATTATTATCCCTAGCTTTTCTTCTAAAATGCCTATATATTTTGTCTTTAATAATTTTATTTTCTATCGTCACCCTCTATCCTATCATTTAATTTCTTCCCATTTTCTCCATTTTTCCAATTTTTTTCTCCTATTTTCCTTCACTTTACCTGATTCCCAAACGCCTGATCAGTCCAATTTAGGCCTAATCAAACAATTCAGCATTTTTGTCAAATCAGCCTAATTACACTCATATACAAATTGATTGTTAGGTTATTGCAGTAAACCACAGTTTTATCATAGATCTAAAATTATAAGCATCTATTACATCATTTTCATTCATCAATTAAGACCAATTTAGCTGTCAATTGATTGATTAGGAGTTTCTCCACAAATTTTCCCTAATTTCACCAAGAACGAAAATTACTCCCACAAATTTGGAGTCTCATTGTAGATCTATAGTAAGAACGTTATTTGAATTCATCATATCAGAGAAATTTGTACCAAATGCAAAAGTTTGGGGATTTTCCTCAAATTAGCTTATTTTCCTTGATTTCTCAAATGAACTTCAAATTCCAAAAATCTCAGCATAAAAAACTAGAATCAAGGTTAAAACATCCAAAAAAGTCAATTTCCATCAGAAAAATGAGAAAAAGAAAATGATCAATTTAGGGGCTTTACCCACATCAGCCACCAGCCTCACCATGAGAAGATCTTTGCTTCAGCAATCATTTTTATTATTGTTGTTGTTTTACCATCTCCAAATCAATGCAATTAGGTGTGGAATAGGATTCAACTAGAAAAAATTGCAAGAGAACAAAAGAAATGGGATCCTATGCTTAAAATTGTACATATAATAATCGTACACAATTGTTGTCAACTTGGCAATAAATTATCAACAAATATCGCTAAAATATTGCTAATTAGTTGATATTTTAATTATTACCCAAGAGTTGGCAATATCAGGTAATTAGGCAATAACCTGATAATTTGCCTATATAGCACCTGATTGATAATTACCAGCAATCAATTGCAAAAATTATGAATATGGTGAACCTTAGTAAAACCCACATTCAAAGACAAAATTTCAAGACATATTTGAAAGAAGAAAGCTTTTTCTATTTTCTTATTCCTTTTGCTGAATAGCATTTTTCAAAGGTAAAATAGTCTCCAAAATTTAAAGATTTTCCTGGAGATGAAACTTTCCATTTCTTTACCTAACCAAACAGCCCCTAGAAGGAATCCTTGTTATTGGCAGGATTTACCAATCAAATGAAATATCCAAAAAGATGTTGCCACAGAAATGTTCTTCATTTTTTTTGGGTAATTATTTGGCGTTGGTCATTTTAGTTACTGTGAATCAACAGTATCAACATAACCAGTGATATTATATATATATATATATATATTGCTGATAATTGATACAGAAGTTAAATGGAGTAAAGTCAATATCACAAACACTTTTATTATCTATAAGTTCTTAGCTAATGAGCTACATAGATTAAAAGCAATGCCTTAACCAGGAAGCAGTTAATTATGAACACAACAGTTGCAGCACAACATGCAGGTGGAGATAGACTTCATCTAAGATCATATTCATCTAAGATCATATGCGAAAACAGTTTCAGCATTAACACTTTAAACAAGTTCTTAGCTAATAAGCCACACATATTAAATGCAATAACCTGACCAGGAAGAAATTCATTATGAGCACAACAGTTTCAGTAACTGCTGGTTCAAAAGATGCAGCAAAAGATGAGGGTGGAGATAAGACTTCATATAAGATCATATATGAAGAAATTTTCAGTATTAACACTTTAATAACGCAAACTATGACAGTAGAAATGCCACCTGATATCGAGCTGCAATATCAGCGACAAAGAATTACAAAAAACAGCTTTTTTAAATGAGTACTTTAAAAGATGCCAAGGTACTCACATGTTGAGTCTGAAGGTCAGATGGAGATGGTCGAAATGTAACTGGATTGAGCTGAAGCCCTCCGGCTGGACATTTCTTACCAGTGACTGTGCCAAGGTAGTCAAGAATACAAGATTCAATGTCTTGCTCTGTGAAATCCCCAACAATGCTTACCTGAAGCACCATGAAAACCAAAGGTTAGAAAACTGAAGGCAAGAAAAGAAGCAAAAGTGGGCATGGGCCCACAAGTGATGATTTATCCAAATTCACCATCTATAAAATAACTAAAAGAATATGAACCACAGAATCAGCAGTTAAAACCAGCAAAAGAAATTTGTCAAATAATATACTTCATTAAACAAATTCATTGTCCACCTCAGACTTAGAAGCCAAAACATTGACACACCTCCATATTATCGCCGAAAAATTGATCCATCACTGCATCTCTTACTGATTGGAGAGATAATTTCTGTAATGATTGTGGTGTGGGCTCGACAAAGCGCTCATCTCCATTCAGCATTGCTAACATTAGCTTGTGAGCAGTTGAGCGTTCTAAGCTCTTGGGAACAGAACGATAATGTGATGCATAAACATGCACTGCCCTATCAAATGCATCTTCAAGCCATACACTGTGCTGCAGAATAGTCATTACCACAAGAGTTAGACCAAAAGAATAGCATGCATTGGACATATGGTTTATATTTTCACAAATAAAAAACAGAATAAATAAGCTTTAATACCATAGTCAAGTGACAATTATTATCATTGTAATAACCAATAAAATTTCACCACTAGCAAACTATCAAACTAATATGACAATACCGATGTCAATAGGAACTAACAGCATTGTAATAAAGAACAGAATGTCACATCTAGTAAAGTGTTGGACTTTTAATTTGTATTGTCAACAACAAGATAGAATAAATATGTTTTAATACCACTGTAAAGAATTGAAAAAGTCATACATAGATAAGCTTTAATAACAACATCAAGCAACAATTAACAGCATCATAATAACCAATAAAATGCTGCCTTCAGCAAACTAATTAACTAATATCATAGAAAGACAGATATAACAAACAAACAGAGAGAGAGAGAAACACACAGGCTTTTTCAGGTTACCTGACAGCCAATATCTATTGTTTAAAAGAATGGAAATCAAGGATTTTAGTTCCTCATTCATATAATTCTTTAATGCAATTATGATTAGAGCCCGAAACAGACTGCATTGCAAGTTCATTAAGTAAAACTGATAAAAACTGATAAAGAAACTACGTTGTGCTGTCAAACGTCACATTCTTGCCATTCAGAAAAATATATCACTATATCATCATCATCAGGTTAATAACACCTCCTCAGTCACCACCAAAGAACCACATTACCATAGGCCCACAAGGAAATTAGAGTAGCTAGCTTCAACCTGATCCTAAGAGGATCATTGCAAGAATACTTGTAAATAACAATAATGCTAAGATAGAACCCAAAAAGAATGATGTTTTGCATTCCCATCCTTTATGCTAGTGTAGTAAAGATTTGCAAGAAATAGATAACTAGATCATTGACAAGTTTGGCACCTTATGACTCAATCACAACGGATGCAATCATGCAATAGAAGATAGAAGGAGAAGAATGACATCTTTAGATTGGTTGGAAGAAATACCTCAAGCACCATATGAAGTAGTTGGAAAGCAGCACGCATGCCATTATCCCTCAATGTAAACCGAAACTCCATACAAATAAACTCTTCCGTAGATTCTAATGAGCAATTTATCAGGTGATTCACACAAAAAAGTTCTACCTGGAAACACACCCAAGTGTGAGTGAACTAATAATAATAATAATAGGACAATTGACATTAATAGGAGTAGGTTTTGCTCAAGTATCTTCATAGTTCATGTAAAATTACTTTTGGATCCTTGTTAAGAAACACTTGTAGATCACCCCAAAGACTTGTTAAGGAACCATGTAGTACCTAAAGTGACCTTTTTGTGGAATCCTGCTCTTCCATCATTTGTGCCAACTGCCAAATGATCACAGGACATGGCACTAAAAAACAAACTTAATTATAAAACCCACATGAACCACTATATCAATGTTAACAAGCAAGGAGATTCCAAACAGTTTTACAGTCCCACACAATCTTATGGTATTTTGTTTTTTTTTTATTTTATCTTATTATTTTTTTGGTACTCCACTACAAACAATTTAGGTGCCATATAAAAAGTTCATTTGATGTTGAATTTACTAGTCTTTGTTTCTTGATGGGGCCTATACAAAGTTCAGAGAAAAATTAGATTTCTCCAAAGATTAGTAGATATTTTTGTTTATTTATCTTTTTTCACATGGAATTGTGAGTAATTTGAGGCTGCCAAAGTTTGAAACTTGAAGAACAAAGGTGCTAATCATACAAGACCATCTTCATAAACTAAACTAGTAAAACACAAAAACGGTAGTTCTTAAAATGTTTGTTACCTGCAAAATCAACAAAATAAACAAACTTTTGGAAAAACGTGTTTGTTAGAAGCATAACTATTTTAGGGAAGTTGTAAATATAGGAAAATTGTAAATCTGTATTCCTAGAATTAGGAGATTGATTTTTAGTATGAAATTTTTAGTATGAAATCCCTTAATTGAGGGATTTAATGTAGGAAGGTCAAGTTTCCTTTTACAACCCGAATGGTATGTATGTAAAGGGGGGTTTTACAGAATTTTATACAGGAATTAGAAAAAACTTTTCCTCTGATTCTCCACATGGTATCAGAGCTATAAGCTCGAAAATTCTGGGAGTTTCTGGCCTTCATCGCCATCTTTCTCGACCTTCATTGCTTGAGTTGTTTAGCCTTCTTTACCATCTTTTTCCTTAGGGCCTTCATAGCCCTTGTACTTAGGACTTGTTACTGCTGCTATTTGTTCATCCGTGGCCTTCATCACTACTGTGTTGATTCTTGGCCTTTACTGTTGTCTTAATCTCTGCTATTCAACATGTCTGAGACAACTTCTCATACCACTGCAGTCCAATCTGAGGATGTGGTGACGAATCAGTCCACTGGAGAGTTGTAGCATATTCAGGCCGTATATCATCTGAATGAGAAGAATTTTTTTAAGTGGTCTCGATTGGTTCAGACATTCCT
Source organism: Pouteria campechiana (assembly GCA_036873735.1). Taxonomy (NCBI): domain Eukaryota; kingdom Viridiplantae; phylum Streptophyta; class Magnoliopsida; order Ericales; family Sapotaceae; genus Pouteria; species Pouteria campechiana. The sequence goes on along the minus strand of JAYJMB010036668.1, from coordinate 1,411 downwards.
AAAGGGTAAGGGAAAACTAAGCCACCTTTTGGGAACAGGACCGAAAAAGGGAGACCCAGGATTTGACGCTTGGGATGAGGAAGACTATGATTATGGCTTGGCTTTGGAATTCAATGGTACCAGAGATAAGTGACACTTGTATGTTCCTATCTACTGCCAAGGATATTTGGGAGTCAATCCAGCAGACTTACTCCTAAGTTCGGAATCCTTCTTAAGTATATGAAATAAAAGTCAAGACTACCTTTAAAAAATAGGGAAGCAGGTCAATCATAGAATATGCTAATCTGCTGAAGGGACTATGGCAGGAATTGGATCATTATCAGTGCATAGAAATGAAGTGTACTGAAGATGCAGTCACTCTTAAAAACTTCATTGAGAAAGATCGGATGCATGATTTCTTGGCTAGTCTTAATGTTGAATTTGATTAGGTTAGAATTCAAATTTTAAACAAAGAAGAATTGCCTTCTCTGAATGAAGGTATTTCCATTATCACGGCTGAGGAGAGTAGACGTGGAATAATGCTCAAACCCTAGTCCAACGAAGGCTCAGCTATGCTGACTATTGCGGCGAACACCTGTGGCTCAAAACTGGAGCAACAAACTAATAAAGAAAGTGAGAAAACCGAGCTGCCCAAGTCCTTGAATGGTGAGAACCGAGAAAATTTTTGAGACAACATGTGGTGCACTTTCTGTAAAAAACCAAGGCATACAAGGGAGAAGTGTTGGAAACTGCATGGGAAGCCTTTGAAAACAAGGAGTGGGGATATAAAGGTGGACAGCAAAGAAACCAGGGCCAAGTACACCTGACAACTACTCAACAAGGAAAAGGCTAGGCTCAAGAGCAAAGAGAGTTCAACAAAGAGGAGATGAGAGGCTGTGGAACTCAAAGGTAACACTTGAAAAACCCACAGGTACCTGTTCATTGGCACATTCAAGTAAATTTCCTCTTTCACATGGTTTAAATGTCTCGGATAAAACATTTGGGAATGCATGGGTTATTGACTCAGGAGCCACAAATCACATGACACATTCTTCTCGTAAGTTTAATAACTATGTCCCTTGTTCTAGCGGCGGGAAAATAGCTACTGTAGATGGGTCTTTAGCCACTATAGCAGGTGTTGGAAACATTAAGATTAATCCCTTCTTTACTCTTAGGGATGTCCTTCATGTTCCAAAGTTGTCAACTAATCTTGTGTCTATAAATAAACTCTCTCATGACATGGATTACAAAGTAATTTTCTTTCCCACTCACTGTGTATTTCAGGACCAAGGTTTGGGGAAGATGATTGGACGTGCTAAGGTGAAGGACGGATTATACTTCTTAGAGACATCTGGAAACCCAAGTGTTAGCAAGGCTAAAATACCTCTGTCATTTCTGTCTGAACAATCCCTTTCCAATAAAGATAGAATAT
>JAYJMB010036657.1:8053-33948 GCA_036873735.1 Pouteria campechiana | reverse complement strand
TTCACTGCCGTCTATTTCCTCTGTTGCTTTTGCTTGCGATTGGGGATGCTGGGGCATTTCTACATGCACGAAAACAACGGGCGGCGACGTGGCACTCTAATACGTCACTGCCATGGATTATGCCGCGAGGAGTAGCGTGTGGGTGGGGCCAACACGTGACTTCATCTCATTGGGTATTTGTTTTGAATGATTGTGCTTGGCGCGGATAAGCTTAAGTGGCCTCGGGAAAGGGACCCGCCCCTTCCGTTCAAGCCGCATTAGCCGGCGGGTGCGACGCGCGAGCCGTTAGGGACCTTCTGCCACACGCCCAATCATTGAAGTTGTGTGCCGCACTGCTCGGCTTGGAGTGTGGTGTTCATACGCATGGCTCGGTGGAGCGCACGAAATGCATGGAATTAGGGCGAAGGATGAAATTCGAATTCAATGTTTGATTCGTAATATCTGTGAATTTAGGCCTTAGGGGCATGTCTCGAAAGGTGAAATGGGGAGAAAATCTTTTATTATTCTTTTTCTTTGTTGGATTTGACATTGATTGCCACTACTGATTCCTAGTAATTATATTTTCACACTAGTATCTAGCATATTTAAATATTCATCATCTATTATATTTTTATAATAGCATCCTTTTTTACCGTCTATTATATTTTTTCTTGTTAATTTTATATTTAATGATTTGATTTCTTTTATTTTTCTTTACTTTAAGTGAGACTTACATCAATTTTTCTTATTAATTTTTTTCATTTCATTTTTCTACATCTTTTCTTACACCTTTTCACCTCCACAAAGAATTTAACATCTACATGGTCCAAGTGTAAAATGCATTTTCTAATATGAAAAATTATTTAAGATGCATCGAAATTTACACCCATTTAAGGCAATGATAATAAGTAATGATTCCTTAGATATCATTCTACAAAACATGAGAAATCTTTAATTAAGCTCTAAATTCTAAGAAATTGAATTCCCTTGTCATATTTAATACAATGAATTTAGCTAAGAGCATAAAAATTATTATGATAAAAGAATTAAGTAGATTATGAAACTAAAATGATCTAAGAGTGAAAATAAACTTGTTAAAACTCTCCTGTGGTCCTTTTAGATTTTCCAATTTTTTATTTTTTTGGAACCAGTTTTAAGAAAACATTTCTCATGTATTCCGGGAATAGTAATAAATAATTTACACGGGTGTTATTGGACCAAGCAAGCATGTGATTGGAATTTATGCATGCAAGCCAGGTTGTACATTTTACTATAATGGCCCGTTGCACCTTTTTAAATCAATCTACCCAACGAATGAAATAATGGATTTAGGAGACACACTCCTATAGCAATTTGCCTCGTCTGATTAGGTTTGAATTTCCATTTGTAACCTAACATTTTTACTTCTAGTGAATGGGTTGTTGATTTTGGGATGCATGCCTGATCCATCTGAGCTACTATTTTCATTTGGCATCAAAATTATTGGATGGGTGCCTAGTAATTGAAGATTTAATAACAAATGAGAAAATCAAGTCTAATCAACTACCTATAAAGTCCAACTTTCGGGCCCCACCTCTATTTTCGATCATCCCATTTGTCTTTTCAGTAGCTAGAGGCCTTAAAAATATCATCAGCTACAATGCTAGTTGTATAAATGATAGGAGACAGCACCTATCACATGATTTTGCCTTGATTTAATTTCATTTGTATTGTCAATAATCCTATCTTTTACACTTGAGGGATTATTAATTATTTGATCAAAGTCCCGTCGTAAATAAAACAAACTATTGATAAGCTGTTATAAAATTCTATGAGCTTTAAGAGGTGTTTGGATGGGTATAAAAAAGATTATAACGTGGAAGAGAAAATAATGTAGAAACAATAAAATAAAAAGGCCTAGATTCGATGCATGTGGCCTACCTGGACAGTGTCTAAATTGTTGGGGAAGGAAGATCTAGTGGGCCACCGCAACAGCCTGGAGCTCGAGTTCATATGCATGGGTAGAGTAAGCTATTGGAAATTATTGGCGAGCATGCAATGTTTTGCGCTGCAACACATACATATGCGTGGACCACCTTTTATTTTATTTTTACATCGAGGCATTGACAAAACTGCTCGTGTTCGATGGCTTGAGGCACATGCACACGTCTCTTCGTGTGCCATGCAAGCTTCCGTTGTCAACTTATCAGGAATATGTGGATCATCTGCGCCCGTGCAACATAATATCCACCATTCTTTGATAATTGCAAGGCTTCGTTCGATTGTTTGTACTAATTAAATATTTAACTATTCATAATTATTTAACTGTTTTTATATTATTATCTATTTTTTAAAAAATATTTTATTTTTATTAATTTTACAATTAAAATCATCTTCCTCATTGCATCCTATCATATCTACTTGTCTTCCACCTTTTACATTTTTTGAACTCCAATCAAACACACTGAATTTGAAAAAAGGAGCCACAATTGTTGCGAATATCTATCATTCACACAGTAAGGTGGATCAAAACAATAATATATATATATATATATAAAATAAAACAGTAGTTGGTGTATCTCGCAAGCCAAGCTCCCAAAAATTAATGGGAAGCCGACAAGAGCCGCGGCTCGAGATGACGACGAAGCGGGGGCCACACTCAAAGCCTTTCGGCTGACGTCACACGGCGATGAAGTGTCGCCTGAACGACTCCTCCCACCTCTATAAATTCCGCATCCACCGCGACTGACCAAAGAGGAAGAAAACTCGAAAACCATCTGTCAAGCCAAAGCCAATGGGCGACTTCAAAGAATCCGACGTCTTCTGGCCCGATCATCTCTCCATCGACGATCCCTACCGTCCGATCTCCTCCTCCACTTCATTGCCCCCCCGCAGCTCCGACGATCGCCGCCACCAAAGGAAAGAAGACTCCTGCTCCTCCTCCTCCGCCTTCTCTTCCTCGCCTCCCGTCAGAATCCCAACCGTCCGCCGGGCGTGGAAGCTGGAATTCACGCGACCGAGCTGCGACGAGGACGACGACGAGGAGGGGGAGATGGTGCCCCCGCACGTGACCGTCGCGAGGAGAATAGCCGGGAAGATGGCTTTCTCCGTCTGCACCGGCAATGGCAGGACTCTCAAAGGGAGGGATCTCAGCCAGGTCCGCAATTCCGTGCTGCGGATGACCGGCTTCTTGGAAGGATGACCGGATATACACGGTAGCCTCGGTGTATGACATTCACATCGCATTTTCTCAAAACTTCATTTTTTTTTTTTCTCTCATCAAAAAGATTTAATTTTGGGCTGTTTCGGACGGCGGGATGGGTTAGAATTTCGACGGATTTTCATTTCCGCCTTCAATAGAGTCGATTCTAAAAAATTGTAAATGTGGGTATAGCAGAAATTAATAAAAATGTTTTTTTTCCTGCTCATCCTGTCGTGCACGTGGCAATGATTATTTGCAGCATCATCGATGATTTTGATGAACGGTCCAGAATGCAATAGAGCATGCCGACAGAATGTAATAATCTGCGGATGTTGATTGCTGCATGACGTGATCTCGTGACGCTTCATGGTTCGTACTCGGCTTTTCTGGGTTCATAATGCACGGTCGTTCGTAATGAATGATGTGCTCCTTTGTAGGTTTGTTAGCCCGTCAAGGGATTAGAGACCCGTGCCCGAAAATTTTTTCAAAACATGGGAACGATTTGTTTGTGGAGCGCCTGAATATGAGGGGGCAGTGTTTCTGGCCGAGTAGCAGATTCGTACGTCAGTTGTAGGAGCATTTATATGCGATGTGGCCCATTCTCTGGAAACATGTATGCGTCAGCTGAACCGTTTCTTTCTTGCAAGTTGCGACTGTATAATTGTTGCGCCGTTTCAGATGGAACGGTGCACTGACATTCGACAAATGAGGGCGCTGATTATCAAACAGGAAAATGGCACAATTTCAAAGCTGCAGCCTAAAATTCGAGGGTTGAGAATTGCGATAGTTGACATCTTCACCTACAAAAAAGTCCTAAATTTGGACAGTGGGATATAAAATAAAAATAAAAATAATAAATTTAGGCAAAAAATTATGAAAGCAGTCAATGTATTAGAAAAGCAGAGAATGGATGACATCGGTAACACAGGATTTGTAATGAAAGAGTAAAAAAATTATTAAAACTATAGATCATAAAAAAAAATTAAGATTATCATATCACTCTAAAAATGTATGTATTTATAACGCACTTGCATTACTAGTGCATCCAAACATGCATGTGCATGTGGATACGCTACGAACGGAGTGTATTAGCAAAATAGTCTCTTCTTTATTTTGTGTGTAGATTAATGTAATATTTTATTTATCATAATAATCTTATTTCTTTTTTATCTTATTATCTATATTTTTAATTATATTTTTAATTTTTTATTTTATAAAAAACCTATATTACTCGTGTTATTTTTTTTATTATACTTCTCTAATATACTAAATCCAAACGGACCCTTGCATGCTATTTTATATCTAATGTAAGAAGCCAGCACAGGCGTACACGTCAGCAAATCCTACTTTGTACGGTTACGATGGTATCTATTCTTTGGGAGACGCTGCTTCAATCTAATAATTCCATCGTATAATAATAATTAAAGTTATGTTTTATCATAAATATATTAATTCAAATATATTCAAATAAAATTTTAAGAAATAAGATTAAGATTGGGTTGAGGTCAATTGGACGCTGACAGAGTGCAAGCTTTGGCTTGGACGGAAGAAATAAAAGCTCCAAAATTGCTGTTGCGTGTGGGGCTTTTCTTCCCATTGTCTTCGGTCGGAAGTAGAAGCAAAACGTAAAATGGTCAAGCAAATGTACGTATAAAAGCCTACCCACTGCAACAGTAATGTATGGCCCAAAAGATAGATTGTCCAGTAGCCATACCAAGATTCTGATATCAGAAAATCAAGGCTATCAGTTTAAAAAGCATTGAAAACTAGAGACATAACCCAGTTGTTTGGAGCATATATATAGAGTCATGCTGATGTTGGAGTTTGAAGATACCCAGATATTAGGTCTTTCTATGAGTAGTATTAAAGTGCGGCCCACAGCACATACAATTAGAGTATGAACCCCACTTTGGGTCAGTTTTGATAAAATACAATAGAAAGAGAGTATAATAAATATGACATAAGTAAAATAGACTTTTTTTAATGAAAACTAAATAGAAATAGTTGAAACTATAGGTAATAATGAAAACAATAGGATTATTGGGGTTATTAGAATTAGATAAAATGTCGTTCACCTTTTATGTTCTTTACTTTTTAATTAATTGTTTATATTTTTAAAATTATTTATCTATTCTTTTAAAGGCAATATGTATGTTATTTATTATGTTATTTTAATACATTTTCCTGTATGCTATACTCCCAAATAAGCACTCTTTTCTACCCATCCAAACACGCCCCGCATTCTCATTGCCCCAACTCTCACATTTTGATCGGATCATGCACGAGCCCTGGAAGATATTTTTTCAATGACAAGAGCATGCCATCGACGTGGAATTTATGTGGACACAAACTTAGATGATTTTTTCACTCCCAGGCTAAGTTGGGACCCCCAAGTATTTGACAGAAGGGCAGCCAAAAGCTGGCCGCACACGTTCTGCCAGCCCAGCCTGATTTTTGAGAAAGATGATCAGCACTGCACGGACCATCTTTTTAACAGACTCATTTCCAGTACTGCAGACACGTTGGATGAAAAGTAGTTGCTCTGCATCTTCTAGCGTAGCCACCTGCAGTGACTACTCTGGCAAAGGAAAAAGAAAAGAAACAAACGATAATGCTAAAGAGAAATACTCAATCTTCATATTAATGTTAATATGCCCATAATAAACTTTTCTTTTCTGACTTTCCATTAAAGTCCAAATAATTGAGTTAGGATCTTATAAACCTACAGTGCTATTACTTTTTCTTGTTTGTTACAGGCTGCCTATGTATGGCAAGTAACTAAGGAATAAAATCAAACCTTGGTACTACTAACACTCTCTATCTCTTTTCTTTTTCTATTTTTGTTTTCTACATCTCGAACAACATCTATCCCATTGCATGATCCTATCAATAATATAAGAATTGCTATTCAAATCTTTGTCACACTCTTATCTGCTTTTATTCAAATGGAAGGAACAGCATGAATGTAGTAGCAATCTTTAGTTTGACACAATAATAAAAAAAATTAGAAAGGTGCAGCTAAAAGATGACATTCACCTGTACAATGTGGGATATTACAATCCATCCCTCTTGGGCTACAACAACCTCGCTCCTAGAACGCGAGTCATGAAAAATAATGCTACGAAATATGTGGTGTGGGACAGGATGCACACGGGGAGTATCATTAGATGATTGAAATAAAAGCCACTTGGGAGGATAAATGGTGGAACCAGCCAGTGCATAATCGAGTATGACAATGACTCCGCAAGGCCGTAATATCAACAAATGAAGAAGGCAGATTTGTCTACTTCATTTCTCACATAAATTCAATTTCTGTAAAATAGCTGGCATGATAGTTTGATAAAAATCTTACCTATAGATAAAGTGATCAGAGTGAACAAAATGTCTTCGATTTGGGTTGGGACACAGAGACTTTGAGATCTAAACAATGAATAGGAGTTACATTTATCTCTGTCGTTTATCCATTATTCATTAATTACTATCTATATTTTCATAATAATATACTATTTATTTTATCTTTATCTGATTTGACGCTACCATCCCATAATTTCTATTTCTATTTCTATTTTCCTTTTCATTTCCCACCATCTATTCAATAACGGTATTATCCAAATAAGGTAACCTGTTGATGCTTGATTAGCCTTTTGATGTTTAGTTTTACGTTAGAAAAGATGAAATTATCTTTTTACATTTTTCTTGCCCTTTTTAATTATTTTGATATTTAACTACTGTCATAGTTATATTATTTCATATCCTGTAATATTATTTCTTTTGTTCCTTTACTTTTCCTCATTTAACTGTATCTTCTTCTTCTTTTACTTTTTTCTTCTTCTTCTTCTTCTTTTTTTTTTTTTACCTCTTTTCATAATTTACCAACATGCCTTTCATAGAAATTAAGAAAATGATCCATTGTTGAATTATTCTCTCTGAATGTGAGGCTATACTACGGTTGGGAGCATTTAATAATGGACGAGGCTACCCTATACTCTAAGAAGCGAACGACTTTCTATAAAATGGAAATGTCAAACACCCGGCCCCGTAGTCATTAAATTGACTATGTTAGAAGACCACACGTTTGATATGATCCATGATTACAAGCTTCACTACACAATGTGGAACCGGAACTCTCTCTCTCTCTCTCTCTCTCTCTCTCTCTCTATCTATCTCTCTCCACATATGTTTTGATCCTCTTTTTTGTTAACCACAAAAAATAACCTTGTAGCCAATGATATATCCAAACGGGGTCAGAATATAATTTAGTTAAAAGTATTTGCATGCTTCATTTGGCGACATGAAATTTCGATCCCATTGCTTGCGCATCAAACCCTCCTAACCCGAGTATTCAAAGCCGTTATCTTTTAGAAGGAGAATTGACGTTATCTAAGAGGGCATATCCTCAGGGATAATCCACAAGTTTTTGGCCTGTTGGCTCAGTGAAGCCTTTTCAAAAGTGCAGGAAATGATGTCAATGCCAATGTCATTTTCAAAAGTGTCAGTCAGCCATTTCAAGTTGCCTAGAAACCAATAAAGAAGATGCCAACACCTTGATAGTGAAATTGGACGTGGGGGACAAACGAACAGACTTCTCAAGATGAAAGACTCCCATTTGGCCGTATATAAATATAGACACTAGCATTTCGTAGAGGACATGATCATAAGAGGATGAGAAGAATCTCATCATGAGCTTAGCTGGAAACTTACAATAATTCTTCCTCTGTCAATTATTTCGTAATAGAATTATCTACCAAAAGATAAGGTGATGATATTGACGGTGGTCGTATTCATTCAATTTCATACATCCGTGCGTTGGACAACCTAATATGTATGTATAATGACAGCTCTTTCGATGGAGATGGCAACTATTTATAAAGCAGAAGAATCTGTGGTCCAGCTCCATTTTGATGGATGTAGTGTGGAAAACGTCAATCTGCAGCGTATTTCTGATGTTAACCCTATAAAAGCCGAGCATAGCGTCTCAATATGGGATGCTCGACAAAGACATCCACGTGGATTCATCCACCCTTGGACTTTTTTATTTTATTCTAAATTAAAATATGGATTATTTTTCTATCTTGTGGCCAAGCGTATGTCTATTGAATGAATATTATGAACATAGTCGATGTCAAAATTTTGTTGCTAGCTCAGACAGCTGGCAAAAACATCACTCTGATAATGCTTATTTTAGTTTTCAGAAAAAAAGAATAAAGAGTATTATGGAAAATTATTCTATGGCACCGGTTTCACAAAAATTTGGATGATTAAGGGAAAATTCAACACAACCATTATATTTATTATTATCATTTTAACTAGGTTGCTCAAAATCATTTTGATCATATACTTATATAGGCTGCACAATTTTAAAAGTATAAAACTATGTATAAAATAATTAAATTGTTGAGATTTATTTATTGAAGTATTAAAATATTATGAAATTTTATCGAATCATCTATTTATAAGGGCAGAATATTTTGAAAGATATAAGTGTTTGATAAAGAAAATTTGGATTTATGAATCAATTACATAGTTTTTAATGGGTCAATATTCATCCTTAAATAATTTTGATTCTCTTTAAGGAGATGCTAAGGAACGTTTTAAAGAAGTTACTGAATACATGTTGAAGATTTCTTTGAGCTTTAACCTTCTCATCCTCAATCAACCAAAGACCAAAGAACTTAAACCTTCTTCATTCATTCAAGAGCTTAAACTTTCTAAATCTTCAAGGCCTCTTTTTTCATACATTAAAGGAAGAGCTAATGCAACATAGAGCCACTCAAATCAAGTCTTCCCCTGTGCTTCATTGAGAAATCTATAAAAATGTGCTTTAAACTTCTATATTTATTTTTTTGTGATTGCCTTGAGTTGGTAGTATGGACCAAGCTCAAGAAAAGTTATGACTATCTGAGTACAGATAAGAGTTATCTTATTTATGCCCCATAGAGCTAGAATCTAGAAGAGTGTTGGGAGCACTAATTTACGTCCTCTAGAGTTAGAATCTAGAAGAGTACTAGGAGTACTGTGTTTACGCCTTCTAGAGTTAAAATCTAGAAGAGTGCTGAGATTACTATGGTTACGCCTCATAAAGCTGAAATCTAGAAGAGTACATAATGCACTATTGTATTTCTATTATATGAGATGGTGGAACCCAAGGCATAAGGAGAGTGTGCTCTTGGAAGAGTGGAGTAGGGAGGTTGCATGAACCACTATAAATCATGTTGTTTATGTGTGTGGTGTGCTATTTTTGATTCCTTTGCTTTTCGTGCACCTTGCTACTTTATTATTTATTTTATATTGCATAACATATAAACACGAAAAAAAAATTAATCTTACTTTCCTTGTACCCAATTCACTCCTCCCCTCTTGGGTTAAGCTATCTTACAAGACCCAACAAGTGGTATCAGAGTAGGTTAGATAAATAATTCTAGTGATCTATTAGGCTAACCTAATGTCATCATCCTCGATGTTCTATGAAGGATACTCCACTTCCTAACTTTCATATTTCGATGGATCCAATTATGTTCTGCGGAAGAGGAGATTGAAAATTAATCTTATGGCAAATGACCTTCAGCTATAGAAGATTATCTTTGTTAGCTATAATGATGATGAAGAAAGAGCAAAGTCTGAAAATGTTAAGGCTATTAATGCCTTAATTCATGTTGTCTACCCCACCATTTGCAAATTTGTCTTAACCTGTAAAAATGGAAAGAAAATGTTGGATAAGTTAAAGATAATTTCTGAAGGGCACATTGATTTGTACTCAAGTAATACTAATGTTGTTATTATAATGATTTAAGTGCAGGAGACAAGAAAGAAAAAGAAAAAGAAGAGTAACAAAAAGTAGAAGAAAAGAAGGAAGAACCTTTAAAAGAAAAACAAGAAAGTGTACAACCTCAAAATCAGACTGAGGATATTGAAGAGGCCAAATCGATTGAGGAATCCTTACAAGTTAAAGGGGAGCAATATGTGGAAGAAGGATAAGATGAAGGAGGAAAAGAAATAAAGAAAGCTAAGAAGAGATGGAAAAGAAAAAGGAGACTAACAATAATGAAGAAGAACAACAAGTTCTCTTCCTTCAAAAGCATAGATAATCCCTTCCCAATAAGGAGCTACAAATTAAAGAAAGAAGATGAAAAAAAGAAGATTTATCAAGCTCCATCAAAAGACAAATGACTTCTTGATACTAAATGAGGAATATGTTTAAATAAGCCAGAGACAAAGGAAACGTAAGTGCAGGTATGATTCCTAGACACGAATAGCTTTGTATTCTGTCATGATTTGCATTTACAATCTTTATTCATTTATCTCTAATATAGCTTAAGATGTACATGAATAGAACTTGAAGGTTTAGCATAGAGTAGAAAAACCTAAAATAAATGAAATTCATGATACAAAATTAAAATATAAAAGAGTACTCTAGAGATAACTAGGAAAATGAAAACAATGATTGATCTAGCATATAATTTAGTTGGAGCTTTCAAAGAAATTAGTTCTCATTCATATGCTAGTTCAAAGAATTCAAGACCAATTACAATTAAAGCAGAAAGCTAGTCCTAATATTATCCAAAGAATTTGTTTTAACACTTAAAATTTTATCTAATGCAGACCGAAAGTAGAGAAATTTAATTGATGCACTTATAAAACTTAGAAGGAGAAATTTTTTTTACAAAAAGTAAATAATCTAAGTAATAAATAATTTATTCAAAATAATGAAGAGCATATCATTTTATTGTGTAGTCTGGACTCTCAAATGCATACTACTATGTATTAAAAAAATTGCATTGACAAAGTTGTTGTACATGTTTATATCTGATTGAGTATACTAATGAAGAAAAAGTGAAAAGTTTTTTTTCTAAGTGTATGCAACTGAACAAAATCCTCAAGATGAAAGATCAAGGTGGCTTCGTCCAAGAATTAAGGAGCTTCATCCAAGACATTAACTTTGAACAAAGCAAAACATCTCAGACAAAGCATCTTCCTTTGGTAAACCAAGTCATCCTGCTTTGTCTAAGATAAAACAACATTGTCCTAAATGGCAACGACTCCAAATAGCAAAGCTAAATGAAAAATCAAGCTTGGCATCTCCATTAATTAGCTCAATAGCAAAATCTACAAGGGAGTATCAAAAAAGATAAGTTATCCAACTTGATATATCTATTTGATAAAAAGAAACCATGTATTTTACTGCTATATATTCTTAATGTCTCTGAATTAACTGTCTTAGATTTGAATGGATATGAATTCATTATTTCTGAACTAAATCATTCTAAAAATATAAATAGATATGTAAAGTAATTAATCCTTAATATAATTATAGTCCCAAGGCATAATCAAGCCTATTTGAGAAACCTTATGGTTTAATGTCACGAATGGGTATTCTATGCCTAGTCATTCGTTCTACAACCATTAATAAGGCTTGGATTCTTAAGATTGAAATTATTAACAAAATAACTTAAATCCTGATGCATGTTTAAAAGTTATGCTCATCTCATGAATGACTTCATCTTATCCATTATTCCTAATATTCATGTCAATGCTTGAGCTTTGCCCATGTCTATTCTTGAGCTTTGCCCATATCATTCGCTGAGCTCTGCCACTTCATTGCTTGAGCTATGAACTGCTCCATTTCTTGAGTTTTGCTTATGACAATTCTTGATTCTGCCCATGGCAATGCTTGAGCTTTGCTTATGTCAATTTTTGAGCTATGCCCATGCTACTTCTTGAGCTTTGACTTTATTTTCTAGAATTCGTCGGTACTCAACAAGCTAAACCCTGTCAGCATGTATTCATTAGAGCTCAGCAAATTGAGCTCTGCCAACTTCCTCCAGAGCTCAACAACTTGAACTATGCTAGCTTTCTCCAGTGCTCAGCAAGTTGAGCCCTGTCAGTAGCTTCCAAAACTCATCAATGCTCACCAACCTGAGCTTTGCCAACAGCTTCTAGAATTCATCAAAGCTCACAACCTAAGCTCTACCAGCTTCCTCTAGAGCTCTGCAACTTGAGCTCTACCAACTTCCTCTAGTGCTTAGCAAGTTGAGCCTTGCCAACAACTTTCAGAACTCGTTAGAGCTCAACAACTTGAGCTCTATCAGCAACTTCTAGAATTCATTAGAGCTCAATGACTTGAGCTTTGCCAGCTTCCTCTAATGCTTAGCAAGTTGAGCTCTGCTAGTAGCTTTCAGAACTCATTAGAGCTCAACAAGTTAAGCCCTGCCAATGTCCCCATATGTTGTACACTGCCTATAAATAAGCATGAAGTCCCCAAAACATCATCTTCTTCACCTAGTAGTAAGGAGAAGGAGCTTGAAGCTAGAGGAGTCATCTTCCCCATGAGGCAAGCCCTCATTGCTCTCTAATGGCAGCCATGCCTAACTAAGGTTTAAATCCAAGCTTTGCCATGGTGCACAATGAGTTCTCTCACTTGTGATGTGGTGGATTTGGAGATGGAAGTTCATAGCAGCCATTGGAGAGCAAAAACCTTTAAACTCTAAAAGCCTATAAATTCAACATAAAATGAACCTTAAAGGGCTTAAACTCTTACATGATATTAAAAATCACACTCAATTAATGGGTTTTTAGACAAGTCTAAGATGAAAACAACTCCATTAATGGAGGTTCAAGACCCAACTATTTGGGGAAGATGACTTGGGAAAGGAGCTCTTCGAAGCCTGAGATTAAGAATGAGATTATGTCTTGATGTCAATCCTTTAAGCATAAACTTAAAAAATGAGCTTCTTTGTCCATACTTAATGATTCCAAAAGTGCTTAATCTCCATCCATGTGAGAATCTTCGAGGAGGAACTCATTAGTGGAGTGGTAACCAAGTGGGTCCCACACAGAGGCGAGGGCCACGGATCATGGAGATGATGGCATACACCCCACCTGCTCTTCTAAATTGTTTAAACAAGATAACTTAGCAGTCTTAATTAGTGTTAATTATTATCATTAGTACTAATTATAGTTAAGCTTAATTTTATTATGATTAAGCTTAATATCAACTAGTCACACTAGATCGCCCATATTGTTCATGACCTAGATCTTCGATCTCTCACAGTTTAAATGGTAAAGATCGCCCGCTTCTAGTTTTTTATGAAATATTAAAAAATATCACTCATCCAATCATTCAAAAAGCCTAAGTCTAGGACCAAGTCACTGAGTCATGACTCACTGGGTCAAACCTTAGTAAACACTACTCATCTAATCATTCAAAAGCGTAAGTCTTAGACTGGGTCATCAAGTTACTAAGTCATAACTCACTGAGTCAAACCTTAGCAAAATCACTTTAAATTAACCAAAACTTAGTTATTATGGCCCCACTCTTCCTAAGCTTCCATGGGCAATTGAGAAAGCTAAGCTAAACTCAGTCATTCTGGTCCCACTCTTCCTAAGCTTCTCATGGGTAATTGAGAGAGCTGAGCTAAACCTAGTTTACCTAGTCTCACTCTTCCTAAGCTTCTCATGGGTAATTGAGAGAGCTGAGCTAAACCTAGTTTACCTGGTCCCACTCTTTCTAAGCTTCTCATAGGTAATCGAAAGAACCAAGTTAAACCCAATCATCCCATTTTCACTCTTCTTAAGCTTTTCATGGGCACTTGAAAGAGTCGAGCTAAACCTAATTTACCTGGTCCCACTCTTTCTAAGCTTGTCATGAGTAATTGAGAAAGTTGAGCTAAATCTTATCATCTTGGTCCCACTCTTCCTAAGCTTTTCATGGGTAAATGAGAGAGTTGAAGTAAACCTAGTCAACCTTGTCCAACTCTTCCTAAGCTTCTCATGAGTAATTGAGAGAACCGAGCTAAACCTAGTTATTCTAGTCCCACTTTTTTTAAGCTTTTCATGGGCAATTGAGTGAGCTGAGGTAAACCTAGTTCACCTAATTTTACTCTTCCTAAGCTTCTAATAGGTGATTGAGAGCTAAGCTAAACCTAGTTAACCTGACCTACTCTTCTTAAGCTCCTCATGGGCAATGTGAGAAAGTTGAACTAAACCTAGGTTACTTATTTTCTTCTAATCTCTTTAAGGTTTAAATATAATAGAGATTCACACGGTCCTAAGTCCTTCAGGGATATACCAATTGGGTCACAGATCACCTATTATCTCTATAATTTTTTATAGTTTAAATAATAAAAATTACTCGATCTTGACTCCATCTGGAACAAACCAATTGAATCAGACCACTCATTCTTTAGGTAGACCTAGAGTCTAGCAACCTAGCCTAGAGTCATGTTATTCTCTCCACCCATTGACTTGAGGTGATCCACTAATTATGAAGTTATTGCAATGTACTCAATGATCCAAAGACAATACATATTTGTTTGAGAGAATATGTTTTATTTTTGGTTCTCTAAAATGTATTATAGTTTTTCTTTTAATCAAGGATTTTCTTCCTTTGTGGAGATGTAATTAGGACCATTTGTAGTCTAGAATGTGAATATGCAATTTCTGATGTATACATAGCAAGTATAATTAATTGAGGATATAAAAAATAAAAATTATTTGATTCATTCTAACAAATGACTAATCTCTTTGTGTTCCATTTTTTAGTTCCTCTTTTTGTACTTGTTATACAAGGGGCATTTTTGAAATCCCATTTGCACCTTCGGGGGCATTTTTGAAACCCCACTTGCAACTTTGGAGGCATTTGTGGAAACCACTTCCATTTGCACCTCTAGGGGGATTTTGAGTAGGGACGTTCTAATAGTTAGACAAGCATTCAAAAAGCATTTATTAAGAGATAAAGTTTTCTTCCAACATTTTCCTTCAACTCCACTGCACAACATTCGAAAACAACATTCAAAGTTTATTCTTCTTCAAAATTTGAAGAGTTTGAAATACTTGTACTTAACTTCATTACATTTATTTCTTCCGCATTTAATTATGTATACTCTGCCTAAGTAAAAGGCATATTCTTATACAACATTCTTTTTGTTATTGGTATAGCAAGCAAGGGGCTTGCTGATTGTGTTGTTGATTATAACAAGTAAGACTTATTGGGTATTTGTATAAGTTTGTTAGTAAGCTTTGAAAACCAACGATTGTAAAAGTTTGTGGGTGAGCTTGTGAAAAACAACAGGTGTTTAGTGGGACCTAAGTGCAGTAAGAGAGGATGACTTAGAGAGTGAAGTAGGTACCGAGTTAGGCCAAACCACTATAAAAATACCATTGTGTGATTTGTTTTGATTATTTCCAGCACCATAATTTTTATTTGACTATAATTTTAAAAGCTCAATTCACCCCTTACCCCCACTAGGCCCTCTTGAGCTACCATCCTAATGGAACCAATATGAGATGTCCAATTGTCAATAAATAATTTCATGAATAAAAGCATGAGTGTGCTCATAGAATTTCCCATGTGTTTCATGTAGCTGGTACTCCTCAGCTAGCCTTTTATTGAAATGAAAGCAGTCCTTGGAAGGTAGTCCACATGGTCAGAAATCCTATCATTTGATTAGAGAATGAGCCCCTTTAAGTAGTCCCCATAAGTCACATTGATCAGATAACTTAACTACTAATTTTATTATATTTGGCCAATTTTTTTTGTTATATGACAATGGACCAAAAATATTGTTGTTCAAACTTTCATAATATGTAAGAAAACTAGGCATGCATTTTGAGAAAGGAGTTTAATTCTTCAGATTCAATATACATACATGGCTAAAAGGTCTTAGGCTCACTATATTTGCAGCTTAGACCTCTACCAGCTAATCACCATTAAGTAACCTTTATCAATTAAAAGACTTTGCTAATTTTAATTACTAGCACCACCTGATCAATCATCAAGATCATTTAAACAATGTCACTTTTCTAGTTGTGGACAATCAACTGGGGCCACCCATTGAACCTTTAGATTTTTGGCATTTCATGTCACTCAAATGGTTGGCAAGGTTCTCATCCATCTCTATAGGAGCCAGCCCACTTGAAAAATCCATTTCAGCTATCTATTTCATCTTCATGTTAGCCATGGCCACTTGCAAAAATTCCAAACTTGGGATCGTTTAATGTACCATTTGACTATATTGACTATAATGGCTTTCCCTATTCCTTAGGGCACCACCCTCACAGTTGCCCCTCCACAAGGGCATTGGTCCATGGCCCATCTATATCTATTTTTTGTTAAAATAAATCCCCATGTATTGGTAGATGTTGCAACCACTAGAATGTGACCTTTAAGGATGGAAGAATGATGAAACTGGCATGTTCTCTTTATGATCCACTGTCATGATGAGCCAACCATTGGATTTTTGAAGATTCTACTCCTCCAGCCAAGCTACACATTGATGAAATAATCTCTACTTTTATTGTTATTAACCAAGTGTATTGGATACCCTTTTATAGATTACATGACAAACATAATAGCAAAATACAAATCATAAAATAAACTAAACATAATAGGACTTATATTAAATATAATTAATCTCTACAATGTAAAGTTTGGATTTTCCAGATTTATTTCCAAAGCACCCCCTTAAACTAGATAATTCAAAGAATGCATGCAAAGTGATGATCACATCTTCACAAACACATCAGTCTTCAAAGGCTTGTGAATATATTTGCTACCGAAACATTGCTTCTAGAAAATCCCATCAAGATCTGTTCTTTTTTCACTAAGCCATGTAAAAAGTGAAATTTGATATCATATGCTTACTCTTGCCATATAAAACTGGAGTCTATGATAGTGATATAACAGATCTATTATTATAGAAAATTTTAACACTTGTATTTTGATGATGATTTAACTTCCCTAACAATCTTCATCGCTAAATAGCTTGACATGCACATGATATTGCTACTATAAACTCTGCTTTAGTTGTTAAAAGTGTGACCACCTGTTGCTTCTTTGAGGACCTTGAAATTACAATTATCCCCAAAATAAATATGTCATGATGTACTTTTTTATTATCAAGATCTCCACCATAATTGCTTTTTATGAAGCCAATCAAATCTTACTTCTCTCTACCATAAAAAAATTATCAAAATTTATTGTACCTTTTATGTAATGCAGAATCCTCTTAGCTGTTTATAAGTGTATTTTGATAAGCTCATATTTATCATATGTGAGGTACGTAAATTTATATATTTTTATTCTTAATTAACATGATTTCATTAATTTATATTCATATTTGATTAATTATTAAATTTAATGGAGTTAGTTTATGTTTCAAGCATCAAAACTTGACAAAACAGAGTTAAATATAAAGAAAGTTATATCCAAAATACAGAAGCACAATGATTGGCAGCACCTTGGGTGTATCTTCACCCAAGTTGCTAGAAATGTGGATATTGACTTGCATTATGGACAGGTTACCTATGTCCAATTTGGGTGCCCCTACGTCCAGATGTGTGGAAGTAATGTATTTTTAGAAGCTATTATATCTTATGCACAATGCTATGGTTCCAATTCATAAAGGGGTCAAACCTAACCCTAATTTGGGTAATTATAAGAGGAAAAACAAGTAAAAATAGAGGGAGACTGACCTAGCAAGGGAGAGAAGTTTTTGAAGCAAAAGAAGAGATTTTGAAGGAAGATTGTTGTGAAGGAAAGGAGATTGATACTTGGAGATAGATTCATTCTGTTACCATTATTAATTATTTTTCAATTCATTTTCTTTTATCAATCATAATTAATATAATGTTTATGATTTCTTTTAGTTCCATTATGATCTAAATTCTTTTTTCTAGGGCAACGATGTAGTTGAATTATGAATATTCAATTTTATTTAGTTTAATTCAATTTTATGTTTATGAATTATTTATTTGAGTATTTAATTTGATTTTAATGCGTATAAAAGTGTGGGCGCCCTTTCTACATGATTTTTGATTTAATTTAAGGCTGAGAAGTGATTATTAAATTAGATTATGATTAAATACTATAAGATTGTCATATGATAGAGGTGTTTATGAGGCTCGTGTAACAATACAAATTTCTTGTTCTTAATGCATCTTGGTGAGCTTAGTATTTTTACAAAGATATAGGAAATTTGCCAATCGAGATAGATTGTTATTACTTTAGAAAGAATATAATTAATAAATGAGAAATTTGTTATCAACGTAGCAATAAACACTGATTGATTAAATAGAAGATTAATCTGATGAACTTGGAAACCCTAGATGTCTTAATCATTGATTCTTTGCTTGTTTAGATTTATACTCTTGTTAATTTTTATTAAGTTTAAATTTCTTTTCTCTCTTATTTCTGTCATTTGATTGTTTAAACAAAATTTAGAGTTAGAATAATTTGGTATTTGGTAACCATAGTTCTCATGAGAACAATCTTTTACTTTCATTTTATTACTTAGTGATGACACATGCACTTGCATTAGAAAAACCTGCAACAAGTTTACATCGGATTAGCCATGTACCAACTAATCAGACAACTTTATGCATGATGTCGGCCTTGTAGTTGTCAAATATATCAAACTTCCAATAATTTGTTTAAAGTATGTATCATCCACCTTATCTCCCATGCCAATACACTTTCTTAAATTGAAACCTGATTCAATTGCAGTATAAACTAGCTTGCAATTCTCATTCCAAACTTCTCTAAGATTCCCTTTGCATATTTTTTTTAGGATATGAAAATACAATCCTTATATTGCACAACTTACATAAAGTCTTTGATTGAGATAATTTTTTGATTCCTATCTAAATATACGATGATAAAAATTATGGTTAGAATTATCTTTTAATCATTAAGAAAGGCCTAAACTAAAAGGTTTTATGCAAGCTCATTATGAAACCGGTCCCTTTATTTATTTAAAGATGATAAGACTAGTTGCTGCATGGGACCTTGGATTTTTATATTTAAAAATCATGAGGAATGGTATAGTTATAGGAGATAACCCTTTTTTAAAGCATTCCCTGATTAAAAAGATTTCTTTTTAAAAAAGAAAATAGCCATCTTGTGACAAAAGAGATCAATAAAAAAAAAAGTGTAGAGGATTCTGAAGTTGGTTTCCTCCGCACTCCTTTTTCTTTTGAAAAAGCCCTCCCTTACAAGGCCCAGTTTGATAAGCTATCACTGGCCTGCGATGATAATGCATTTCTTAAACTAGGAACATACAATCATTGAGTGAAACAGACCACATGAAAATTGGACAGCCATGCAGAGACTCCACACTCTATTCTCATTCTTGCAACTAACAAAATGAATAGCATATAATGATGGAAGGCCGGATCTTTCACAGGTGTGCATGGTGGTAAGCCTGTAAAATTAGTTTGGGAGGTCTCAGAACCAGGCTTATTCTTTTGCAATCCATAAGCATTTAAATGCTTCGAATTTCCGATTTTGTACGAATATAATTTCATGTCAGGACTTGAACAATTGTTCCTCAAGAACAACTGGAGAGTAGTTACCAAGCCATCTCTTTTGTACAAAATACTTTATGCCCTCACTCAATCTTTACCTAGGCTTATTTTTATCATGCAAGCCTCTATTGATATGCATCTCCTCTTTTTCTTATATCTGTGATAAGATGCTCTTTCGTATCTTGAATTTCTTACTAGGTAATGGATGTATCGACAATAATTAGAGACTTGTGGTACAGAAAATGGACAGAGTTGAGAAACCTGCCCTGCTTTACTCTCTGAACTTTTGAAACATACGCATTTGCAACAGATGCAGCATTTAAACAAGATTATAATTTTCATCAGGTAGGTTTCTCACAACCACGTATGAATTTATTAGCAAATGCAAAACGCTTCCAATAGAAATAATCTAAAAAGGAAGAATAATTACCAGGAATAAGAAGGCTTCAAACAGGGATTTGTTCAAACCCAGACTTCTTACTGGTTGGCATAGACCTAATTTGATAGAGCTTGCATATCTTCTTATAGCTCTTTAGCTAATTGATTGCATTTATAAAAACCGAGTTGTAATTATACAGTTGCATCAAAGTAGCCTATCTTGGCAGTATAAAAATGCAGCTACTACCAGTGTTCGAAATATACAACAATATATATATAGACAGAAAAGAGGAGAGAAACTTGAGAGTAGAGTATACAGAGCAAGGATGAGCAGAGACTGACGGCAAAACCTTCTTCCCTCCCCTCATCATTTACTCTGCTTATGAAAACACTGTAGAAAAGAGCATAGTTTTCCATGCTCTTTTAATCCATAATTCTACAACTAGTTATAAACTCGTTAGACAAATTTAGGTGTATGCTCCACAGGGCTCTTAGCTCTGGGAATCCAATTGCGAGCCACGGCTTTGCTGGGCCGCTAAAATGTATGACTGCAGCAGCATCTACTACTTTCTGGTTAGTGGATGGGGGTCCATAGCCC
Organism: Pouteria campechiana; assembly: GCA_036873735.1. Classification (NCBI taxonomy): domain Eukaryota; kingdom Viridiplantae; phylum Streptophyta; class Magnoliopsida; order Ericales; family Sapotaceae; genus Pouteria; species Pouteria campechiana. The sequence goes on along the minus strand of JAYJMB010036657.1, from coordinate 13,513 downwards.
AACCCGGCCAAATGCCATGAAGGATTGATGGATTGCACATGCCCATCAAATACAATTAACGCCGGAGGCAATGCTCCTAGTCGCCATAGGGAGAAGCCTGAATCCAGATTCTGCAAGGAAATTACAAGGCTATTAGTGATGATAATCTGAGTTCTGATGTGAAGTGGCAAACAATAGAAGCTGAAAATGAAGAAATCTAGGATCGATCATGGAGTCCTGGTTATTTGGTTGTGCCAGCCGATGCATGCAGTAGGTACAGAAATCTCCACCTCAATCAGAAGCACCATGGTGGAAGATGTCCTTTTTTTTTTTTTTTTTGCCCCCAAGATATTTTGTCTACTTGGATCTTTCATCAAACAGTTAGCCACCAGGAATATAAGCTTGACATTACTAATGGACCCGAATCATGCTGCAACATGCCTGGCTGCATTGAATTGTTTCATTTAGTATACCATAATAGTAGGTGTTCGGTTGAAGTATAAGATAAGGAATAGGAGAAGATGGATAGGTGAAAATGATGTAAAGAGAGGAGGTAAAGTCGGCTGTATGCTGTATAAAGATAAAGAGTAAGATTATAATTTGAAAGACAAAAGGTATTGATTGAAAATATAAATAAAAATGAAACAGAAGTAGGGATATTACAAGTAGGGACCAGTAAATATACCATCAGGAAAAAGTAGAAAGACACAGCTATCTTCCCCTTGTGCTTGTTATTTGTAATCCTCACCAATTGAACAATTGATGGTAGAGCTAACATGCTATATATTGAAAAGATCATTTCAATGGATTGCATGTGAAACTGCGAAGAAGGGGGAAGAGGACTAAGGACATCGTATTGTAGCATTGCTATAGTGGGGCCATTTGATTAGTGTCGCCTTAGAGTGGATCATTTCCAATGTGGGGCAAACATGGGTTGCTGTGGTTGTCTCATGAGATTCCTACGATCAACCAATTAGTGTGATCTTGTTTGGATAGCTCTAGAGAGTGACTGAGGGTTTGCTATGGTTGGGGTGTTGTATGGTAGATGTAAAGCCACTCGCCTTGGATATTTCCAGTGCGTGTTGTATCCCACATAGAAATGGGAGGTGTTATGATCATGGCAATCTCTAGTGTTTCTTGTTGCCCTTGTATCCCACATAGAAATGGAAGGTGTTATGCTAATGTACCTTTGCCTATATATAGGCATAAGATAGATCGACTAGGGGCTTTTTACTCCTATTTTGGCTTATTAATCTCTCTTACTGTCTCATTCTCCCTCTTTCTCTTCTTTTCCCATCTTCTAGACTTTTCTACTGCTCTATACAATCTCGTCCTCTTCCTCCTCCCCTTCTTTCTAATACTAAATCTAGTAACTCCCCTTCAATCTTCTTCTTCTTTTACTTTCTAAACTACCCTTCTTCATCTAACTTTCTATCTTCATCTTATTCCTTTTGTCTTCCCAATTCTCCTTTCTCCTTCCTCAAATTCTTACATTCATAACTTGGATCATAACAGATCTCTCTGCGATGGATCTTCAATGTATAATTACTAGAAATATAGAAACATATAAGAATTGAAAATGAGAGACAAAATGGTTGTTATAAGAAAGCTTACAAGTTTGAGCCAGTGATGGTATGTCTGTGTGATGTTGGCCCGCCTCCATGCATGGAGATCAAATATGTTCATCCCATACAGCCATGCACACTGATCACTCTCAAATGCAGAAGATATTAAAGAATTGGAGAAATTCAAATAATCCCCATATCTTCTTCCAAGGCAGTATCTCTGCTCGCTGTCTTTGTTCCACCAGCTAACTGCACCATTAACTTTTCCTTTGAGATCCATCATCCACAGAGGCAATAAATCATGCTGAACTACAACATCATCATCCAAGAAGATCACTCTGTCGAGCTCAGGAAACAGCTGTTGTCCAAAGAATTGGTAAGGAGGTCAATCGTCAATGCAAAGAGGATGCATATAGAAAAACAGAGGTCGGATTAAGCATTGCCTGGCCAAATTTCAAATGGGGCAAACTTATTGTTGATGCAAATGGCCCATTTGAGTAGGAGATAGCTCGAGCATTTTGTTGGGCTAGCTGACCCATTTCCTTCTAAAATTTGGACCATTGCATCAGTCACGGTTTGGACCATCAGATAGGAGGTAACTAGGATTACCCAAATGCAGACATCAACAATTTGTTGCCATTTATAAAGTACCACAAATTATAAAATCAAAGAGGCATGGAATAAGAACATGATCATTTCTACGACTCACCTCAGGAAGATAAATCCTCATATAATTCATCAGTGATTGGCAAGCAGGCCTTAATGACTCCAATCTTTCATAGTCTCCACCATACGCATGTATATTGTCTTCCTTATGGTAGTAATGTTCTCGTATGGCACGATGAGTCTCAGCCATTGCCATCACCCCAACATTCAAATGGACAGGCCAATCGTACTGATGCAGACCCTTTACCTCCACCACAGCTGGGCCAGCTCGATTGAGAGCAAACCAAGCATGCATCGCTGTGTATGTCTTCTTATCTGTGACGACATGAAACACCATCCTATGCGGCTGGGCAGAGCTCCTCACAGCAGATGAGACCACGACGGAAGCTGCAAGCACATTGTCAGTGAGGACAGCAAAGTGAAGGTAGGAGGCATCTGTCAGCTTTGAGATGGAATCAGGAGGCGGAAGCCGTGTCCTGGCCATTGCATTTATGGAATACTCCTCAGCGAGGCTGAGGCTGAGGCAGTTCAAGCTTTTCGGGATTCCTATCGACGCTAAATGGCGGTAGACTGACCCCTGAAGACGGGCCCATCGGACCTTGCGGTCCATTTTCATGAGCTGAAACAATAGCATGTTTTGATTATCATCAAGATAATTTGGAAATTCGGAAGAAATGTTATAGCATAAACAGCTTACATGGGACCCACTGTCAATATATATTTCAAAGCAATTAATTTCATTGACAGTTTAAATCCAATCAACAGTTCAGATCATTGATTGGAGATCATAAAATAATTTTTATTACGTGAATTTTTTCTGTGTAAGAATATTTTTATGGATAATTTCAACATGAATATTGTTGCAGTGGAAATGAATCTTTAAGGATAATTTCAATCTCATATATTTAGGGATAATATGCTCTGGCATATTTATACTCTCAACCCTGGTATTACAAGGGCCTAAAATATTAATTGCAAAAAGGAAATTTTCCGCACACCCAAGCACACGAAAAATAGTTATGCAACAGCCCCATCTTATCCCCTTAATCCTTATTTTATAAGGTTAAAAATATTATCAAAAGGAAATTCCCCTGCACGCAAAAAAATATATCTGCAACTATCCCATCAAAAACCCATTCTTTCAATTTTCCAGTGCTAGGAGTTTTGACACTTTAAAGTTTAAACTAAACTCCCACAACAACATCAACAATCCAATAGGTCATACACCAAATATCAGTTAAAAAAGAAGCTCATGGTCGGCCACACAGTTTGCCCTTCGTGCCTCCATTACAAAGCATAGTACGCTGCCTCACCACAGATTGTGTAAGACACATACAGTCAGATAGAGATGAAATTCTGAGCCAGAGACAAAACAGAGTTGGGTTTTCCGTTCATGTGAAGGATAACGACGGGACCTCCCATTTGCATAGCAAGGTGTACCAGAGAACGTGGTGCAATAACGAGGCTGCTGCGGCAGCGGCAGCGGCAGCTATGGGGCTTTTTGACCGTGTTATCCTCACGGTGAGTGAGGTTAAATCCATTGCATCCAGTACTGTTTTGCGATCCACATCATGAGCTGTCTCAACTTGGATGGTGGCTTTCAAGGCCAGGCCATTATTGAACTGGAAAAGTACATTGATGGTTCCCGGCCCACCAGTTGAAGAATATAGTTTTGGTGGCTGAGATTTGCAGGCAGGCCTAGAGCTTCCATAACTGAATTGAGTACAACGAATTTCGTTTTTTACCCACATGGAGACAACTTTATGCAATCCAAATCACAGTCCCACCTCAAGTCTCAACACCAAGCGGCATATATACATGAATATTCATAGCTAAGCCTACCAGCCACAATGTCAACGTGTCAAGCTGCTTGCTTTCTTCCAGCGTTACTATTTACTGCGATAAAGCCATGCCCTTGGATGTTCGTAGTTTTGTTAGAAATGCGTAAAAGATGGTTTGTCAATTCGTCTCGGAACAAAGACTGACCTTGAATGGTTCAAAATGGGATTCCAATTTCCAAATAACGCTAGTGTTGGACTGTCCATCCTCCCCGGAGGAAAAGGCCCAGCAGCTTGGGTCGGCCCAGCTGCTGACCATTAAGCTTAAAAAACAAAAAGTCTGCTCTAGATCTACTCGATGAGATCCGAACCCTCACCTTCGCTGATTTTGTAGAAACCCATATGTGGTAATGAAATCTAAGGATGTTGTAAACCATAAATGTTATTCTCCTTGAAATCTTCTAGTTTTTTAAAGTATTGAACAAATATTTTACAACACCGTCATTTAATAATTCAAGTTTCTAACAGGATTAATTTCATAATGTTTTTTCCTTCACACTTAAGAATTTTCCACATAAAAAATACCCTGTTTGCATAGATGAGATCGCAAACGCCTCGCACGTGCATGTAACATGCTTCTCTCTTCCCAGTGCTTTACGGAACCAAAATTTCCCGTTTTACATACACTATAGAAGATTAATCTTCTTCCAGGTTAGATATTTTTAATTGTAGCTTCATAGGACTAATACGAATTTATCAGACAATTTTAGCACTTTATCATGTTTCAATACATTTATGCTCGGTTATATATTCAGCATGGGATTAAGTATATGTGCTAAGTACGATTAGCAATTATCAAATCTTTGATATTTTTAAGTTACAGATTCAATACAGAAGGACATACGTTAACTACGATTAGCGAGATCACCAAATCATACAAAAAAAAATAGTGCGCCTAGAATATAAAAACCAGGCCGAATTCTTTCAACCAATCCTCGATCTAGGTCATATTAATACACCCTTACCATGTCAGTATGTCTGCTATAAGTTATGATGTCGAGATCTAGCTAATCAAGGTGGAGTGCAAATGCTAGATTGCTTTTGGTTGCGGCAAACGAAGATAGTATCAGCACTCGATAGCACCACAAAAGGCGGGAAGAAAGAAAGAAAGAAATGGGTTAGGAGAAAAACACCATACCATGGCCTTAGTCTTGTAAACGAAGGTCTTGATATCATCTTGGTTAGAAGTCGCGTCGGCAACCAGCTCCTTAAACGACCCAACAGAAGCTTCCCCATCTCCGCCAACTCCGTTCACTTCCTCAACAGCTCTTCTCAACTCTTCCGCCAGTCTCTGCCATCATCACCCAATATCAATGCAATGCAACGCAACGCAACGACCAAACCTCAAAACTCCAAATCTACCATCTCGACCTTACATTTTTGGCATCTCGAATCTGTGGTGCGGATGATCA
>JAYJMB010036646.1:0-33955 GCA_036873735.1 Pouteria campechiana | reverse complement strand
CCAACTTATTCAAAGCCTAAGTTTAGGACCGAGTCACTGAGTCATGACCCGTCAAACCTTAGCAAACACTAAACCCAGTCAACCTGGCCCAACATATATATATATATATTTATGCTACTTCTGCTATTCCTATCATATAAGTTCACATACTATGCCATACTATCATACTATGTAAGCACCATATATCATGTTGTAACTATGCCATACTGGCATAACACAATCCATGTATGTTCTTATACGAAATAGTCAAAATCCCCATTCATGTGTCTATCATGGAATACTCACGATTTCTTATTTACATATTTACATATGTGTTTACTCATAATAATACATGTTCAGATAAAATATAAATAGGATTTACCACTTAACCCCAACTGAACATCCACTATGTCATATAAGACACTCTCACATAACTATTAAGCCTACAAATGGGATATCTACTCTCCCCATGTGAATAAGTTCACATACCAATAACAAAATTTCAAGACGCAGTTATTGTCAATAACTTATATGTCTCATTTGTTTATGACAAAACCAAAATTTATGGGACGTCTACCATCCCCATTCATACTATTTATGCTTGTAAACAAATAAATACAAACAATGGGACAATCACTTTCACTTTCCAATAATATAATCGAAAGATAGCCTACTTACTTGAGTGAATCACTATACACTCCTCAAGTTCCCTGCATTTTCATCCTTCTTAGTTTATCCTGTATAGGGCAACAAATTCATTCAATCAAAAAACAGCTTAGCGAATTTATATCAAGCCACTAGAGTATTCTTTTTACACATCATCAATCAAACAAGGTTATCAACTCCTCTTTCATTGTTGATCATTTTCCCTAGGCATGCAAGTCGTGTATTATAGGTATAAATATAGTTTGCTTAATGATTGAACATGGATAATCAAGGAGATCCATACCCATCCTCATGCAATTACTTGACAATTCAATCTACAAATGATTCTTGTCTTACAAGCATCCGCCAATTACAATTCACTCTATAACATGGGATTAGGGTTTTTCACTTCCAACTATATATTATGAATCCATACCATTTTAACATCAAGTTTATCTTCATATAATGCTAATCATGCTTATAACTCAATTAAACCAAGCAAAATTATATTTTTATGCAAAAACCTTCAAGTTTACTATTATCAAGTAACTATTCCCAGCAATACATCATGATAATCATATTTAGTTGAGTCCAAATCATGCCATAATCATTGTAGTCAAGTTATTAATCAAATCCCCTTACTTATTTACACATTTTCATGCACACTTTTCCTTAAGATAACTGTTCACGAATAGGGTTAATGAATAATTGTGATTTTCTGGTTCTAGATCATGCCAAAATCATCATAAAGCATGCTTTATTTGTTTTCCGTATGAATAATATACCAATTCATGAAATTTCTCAAATTTCATTGTTTATCTTCCCCAAAATCACTATTCACAAAACTCTAATCATACCAAATCAGAAATTCTTATTCCCCAAATCATGCCAAACATATTACAAATCATATATTGATTAAATTCCCCATCAAATTCAACATAAAACCCATGTAAAGTTTGTCATTTCACCATTTATGAAATGGGTTCCAAAACCTAGCAAGGCAAGAACATCTAATCGAGTGGAAGCAAATAAACTTACCTCAAATTCATACGTGGCTTCCATCTCCATGCAAGGATCTAGCTTCAAATCCTTAAGAACTCCTCATAAGTTCTAGAAAACTCAAGAACCCATCATTTTCAACTGCTTTCACAATGGGTTTTAGGTTTTGGGGTTGATAAACAATGAATTGAACTCTTAAGCTCTTATTTTCCCAACAAAATCAAGTCAAAGGAGGTCTAGGATCAAGGGTTTGGGAATGGAGATGAAGAGGAAAATAGAATGGAGGAGAAATGAAATGGAACGGGCGAAAAGGAGTAGCCGACCATTTTTATCCGGCACTAGCATTGCCGGCGCTAGAATTCAGCATCACCGGTGCCACCCATCTGCCCACCGCCTTTGCCCTTAACATGGTCTGGCGTCGCCGACACCAGTTCTGATGATTGCTTTTTATTTGCTCTTTTTCTCCACTTTTTGCCACATTTTGTTCATATTTTTAATTCATAACATTTTCCATATATTCCAACATTAAAATACACATTTAAACCTCTTTTTATGCATTCTCAAAATGCAAAATTTGTTCTCATGTAACTTTATATCATGTCCAACTACTTCGTCTCATAAAATACAAATTTATATTTCAGTTCATTTTAAATCATATTAATGCTAAGGCCCAAAATTTGACACCCCAAGTGTTACAATCCTCCCCCCTTACAAAAGTTTTATCCTTGAAACTTTAAGTATCAATTCACAAGTCAAAATATCCATTTTCTTTTCAATCATACCACACTTTCACTACACTTTCTAATATTCAATTCAATTAGAATATACATTATACTAGTCTATTCTAATCATTCTATAGCTTGCAGATCTGTATCCACAATATACATCACGTAAACTATGTTTTCATAATGATGTAATTTGATCATTTATGATACATAGTCTGATTTAATGAAACAATCAAACTAACATTGGCATTGTCATTCAATATCACCTTAAGCCCATATTAGAGTTACAATTATCGATTAGCTTGACCAAAATTGCAAATCAATTATGTCAAAATAAGTTATTTGCCATCAAATTTTGATCAAATTTTCCATATTGTAGCCCTATTTAGTCATTCAATTGATTTCATAGGGAGGTACGATAATGGGCTAAATATGCAGTTTCATACCAATTGAATAAATCATTCTGCTAAGAATGTAATTTGCTTTGGCTTCATAGATTATCAATTTACAAATAGCCATAACCATTGCAAGAAATCAAGAAAGTATTGTATTCACTATTACTATAAACACATATGACCTTGCAATCACCCAAGTTTATCAATCATCTTATGAATGAAGACATCTCCATTAAGCCATGACAGCCTCCTATGTTAATCAAAATTGGATACACATGAACTCATTATTTTCAATCGTGACATTTATATAACAAGTCATTCAAGAAAAATGTTTACAACAAAGTCATTCAATAATATATATATATCAACCTCTATCATAATCAATCATAATCAAAAATCTGTCAGCATTACTAAATCATATAATATATTCACAACTCATAACTCATTTAATCCAATTATGACATAGTATACCAATCCTCAAAAGACCAAACATCATCAATGGCCTATTCATCTTTCTTTCGTATCACATGTCACTAAAGGCATTTCCATCCTATTTTATACCGATATTCGATAAGGGTGTACATATATCACTATTGTGGTGACCAAGGCATATCCTTATAATTGTCTAGCCCGGAAAGGCATATCCATTCATGTCACCAAGGAATTATGTCAACAAAGTCATGTTCTCACTATTCTCGTGTTGTAAAAGCGTAATGCCACCAAAGGTAGATATATTCATGTATGCTGGCCAAGGCATTTCCACATCACATATACGCCGACAAGGGCATTTCTATACCATTTTCATACCATCTCATCTAGGTGTCATCCCATATCGGGCTATCCACGCAACTATGTCAAGCCCTAGGCCGTTTGGGCCATCATATCACCCTCGGTCATGGAGGCCATGCCTCCAAGAAATAGTCAATCTGTCCATTCAGGCTATCACACTATTCGAGTTTATCAAATTCGATCATGAAGGCCACTAAATTCATGGTAGTATTATCATTACATCTTGCCTTCATTACATTCTCAAGATTTTAGGTTTCACCATCTCTATCTATTGAGGGACTCAAGTATATTATTGCCTTAAACACTATCATGATGGCTTTTCAATCTAATCAATAACTTATTAATTATACCATGATGGTTTTCACGAGCTTACCATTAACTCATTAGCAAACATTACTATATCAAGCTCAAGCATGTCTATAATACTCATACAATTGTTCATCAACATCCTATTTGTACTAAGTAAACATGTTTATATTCATTTTATATCATTCATTAGCAACTCAATTCATAACAGTGCGATGTATTCCATATACCATCTCTTATTCAATTCCATGCATCATTATATAAATTTATATATATATATATATATTCAAAATCTACATTTACTTGTCATGTATATCTCCTACTAACGTTAACACGTCAATTGAAATTATCATGTTCTAATAATAGCATTTCAAATTTCATGACCATACAGTATGCAATCATACTCCAATGCGTATATTTATATTGCATATTCATATTCATTAGAATTAAATGTATTCTCTCAATATCATGTAATTTCCATTATTGCCTTAATTTGTAATTCAATTTATAACTTGTATCACCATCACTACTTAATTGGATCCAATTACACATCAATCATATTTCAAAATAGGTAATATTTTCATCAAGTTTCAATAATGTTACATGAAAGCCAATAATATCTGATCATTGAATCACTTGCATTAAAATTTACCAAATTAGTCAGAGATCAAATTTATTATAAACGCCCATAACATCATAATTACTCAAAGCATAAACTTGATTCCTTAATCATGTATGTTCTTAAACCTATTTCATAATGTCTAAACAAAAAATACACAACTATAGAAATAATCTATCATTAATACCATATACAATATACCCACGTATAATTTTATTAACGGTGCAATTATAGAATCCACACTATCAGCTCAGTTTTATTTTAATATTTCCATAACTTCAGAATCAATCAATGTAGGAAAATCCATAACAGCTTCCATATTAACATTATTTATCTCCAATATTGCAATTCAACCATAATTGAATTCCTTATTTACCAATATACATGAATGATCTATTTTAGCAATTTTAATCATAAAATTAGTACTAATTTATTCAGCAATACCAAATGTTGTATCTTTTTCATTATTTAATGATATCATCCTGTGATATTCAATGTTCACCTAGATAATCTTTAGCAAATCAACCAAATAGTCAACTTAGGGCTTTCATAATTATACTCAATTGGAGCTACTGTCATGGTACAAATACTAACAGTATCAAAAATTTCTAATCAAGAATCTACTAAAATACTATCCATGTCCAATCGACTCTTATCATTTCTTTCTCAATATATCAATATTATACTTTGATTTGTCTGCTGCCAACCAATATCATGCTTAGGAGGCTACTAACCAAGTGGACTCATCCACAAACCAAGTGGTCTCAACCACAATCAAGTGGACATAGCCACAGTCCAAAGTGAACATAACCACTAATGAAATGGCATTAGCCATCATCAAAGTGGACTTAGCCACTAACTAAGGGACTCAACTATCTTACAACTGCAGTATACTCAGGTTCATCCCTACAATCCCAGCTACGAATGTTACAAGATCCTTGACAACATTACCAATTCCATCTAGCCGTCACTGCAACCTAGGGATTGCAAGTTCTCTATCCACACTTATGAAATAAGCAAAGGAGTCCCACACAATAGGTTGATCAGGCCTCTTCACCATCACTGGTGGCATAATCAAACAAAGCCCTATCATGGGCGGAATCTGGAATATCCAAAGTATCCATCCCAGCAAGCATACAAACCTCAAATACACAATGATAATATTCTAGTAGGCATTTAAATCTCATATACATATCAATCCTTTTCCAAGAGATATTCATTTACAAACATGAACTTCAATCATGCATCTAAGCCTCAATCAAATAATCAATTATCCATATATTATTCAAATAGACAATTATTCAAATTTCAACCAAATAACCAAATGCCCAACCTTAATCCTACAGCCAATCAAATAACCAAACCCAAACTAGCCTCCACAATATCCACATTTTTATGCCATCCTGGCACCATACAACCTCCAATCATCCTATCATTACACAAACCCAAATGCCTCAAGGCATTTCTTACAGTTTCACATTTCACATACACAATGTTTTATCAAACAATCTTATCATTTAACTTATAACTCGTATCAACATTAAATATCAATCAATCATTTCAAAATAAACATTCAAACTTAATTCCATAGTAATGATATTCTATCTAACATCCGAATCCAAACATATATTCTAACTTTTATTTATACACATCCTTACTCCAAGCATGTACTCAATTCTTAACTGCATAACAATTGTATTTTAATCAATATCCAATTTTAAGCATGTATCCTAATTCAAGAATACCTCAAATTCTTAATCACTATCAAGGTATGTTTTAACCTCTCAATCAATTGGCTAAACTCAAATTCAAACCGTATTAAACCATTAATCCAAGTAACTTGGACTCATAGCAGTATTTCATATCAATCACATAAGAAAATACAAAATTCAATCAATTACATTATTAATCGACCTTATTTGAGTCAACCATAAACTCAATGTCAATTAATACAATCATAGTATAGATACCACTTCATTTAATCACCTATTCATAAGTAAAGTTATTCAATTATAGATAATCATATCGTTCATTCTAACCAAAATCCATCAAGCGGTCTTCAAATTCCAAACGTATTATTCCTTACAAAATTTTTTAAATTTTGGGCTAAATACATATTTGAATAAGCAACTATATTATTATAAAGATCATATTCAATTAAAACAATCAAGTAACTAATAAGGTTTGCACAACCATTTAAGTCAAAGGAATCTAATTTCCATCACAATTTAATCAATGAAATTAAAACTAAATTCAATTCCCAATAATCATGCCCACACTTCATAATTTCATCATTTTATATTCACATATCCTATAAATCAAGTAACAATTCAAACATTCAAATCAAATGCATATAAGCATCATTACTCTTTCTTACGCTACTCTAATCATAACAATTACATTCCATCAACTATATACATAATCAAGTTATCATTGTACTGTCACAGAATCATCAAATTCATTTGATATCAACATCATTTATACAATATCATATCCATTCATGCAAATAACATTTCTATTAGAAATTCTAAGCGCCTCTTTTTCCCTTACTCACACTTTCAATGTACAACTAACATTTCTTTAACTTCTACTATTTTTAAATGATTCGCATGAATTCATCAAATTGTACTGGCATGTCATTTTCTAATTTTTCCAATAACTATTATCATCATGGTTCTAGTCTCATTTCTTAACTTAAACTTATCAAATCGATAAGTTATTGGACTCTAATACCAACTATAATGCCTTGGACCCTCACCTTATGCGCCCTGCACTCTCACCTTATGCGTTTTGACCATCCCATGTCATGGCCAATAAGGAATGTTACCACTACCCTTCTCTTTAAGGAAAGTTTTCCTATAACCTCACCACTTTTCTATTTCTAAGGGAAATTCTACTCAAAATATGGCAGGGTCTACCCAACATTATATATACATCCATTTATGAATCATATAAATTTACATTTAACACTAATACAACATCAATATATTCCCCAAAACTTCACCTAAATCCCAATAATTACCCACATCCCAAAACCTATTTAGCCCCATGATGGCAGTGTATATCTGAATTAAATTACTTCTATTTACATTGATTCACAATTATATAATGACATGCCCATCATTTTACAACATCATACATAATCAAAATACCTCTTAATTTGGATTAAAACATTTTAGAATAAATACACATACATAACACAAAATTTTCAACAATCAGGTTAGGGCTTTCAAGCTCCCTTGCTTGACCTATCAGCTAAAAACATATAATAAAAAGCATGAGTCTAAGCAAACTCAATAAATAGGCATAATGGGAAAAATAGGAAAATAATTGCAACATGTTCTAAGCTTGAGAATGATTACATAGATCACAATACAATCTTATTACATACAATTATAATATGAGACATATCCTCATCATTCCATTAAACATTCTATGTCATTCTATCATATCTTTGATATATTCATATCATATTTCAACATAATCATTCTAATACCTTATATCTCAATAGGGCCATTCTAGCACAATATATATATATTTATGCTACTTATGCTATTCCTATAAAAACTTCAATGTCATCTATGCACCACATATCATGTTGTAACTATGCCATACTGGCATAACACAATCCATGTATGTTCTTATATGGAATAGTCAAAATCCCCATTCATGTACCTATTCAGAATACTCATGATTTGTTATTTACATATTTACATATGTGTTTACTCATAATAATACATGTTCAAATAAAATATAAAAAGGATTTACCACTTAACCCCAACTGAACGTCCACTATGTCATATAAGACACTCTCACATAACTATTGAGCCTATAAATGGGATATCTACTATCCCCATGTGAATAAGTTCACGTACTAATAACAAAATTCAAGACGCAGTTATTGTCAATAACTTATACCTCTCATTTGTTTATGACAAAACCAAAATTTACGAGACGTCTACCATCCCCATTCATACTATTTATGCTCGTAAACAAATAAATACAAACAATGGTACGATCACTATCACTTTCCAATAATATAATCGAAAGATAGCCTACTTACTTGAGTGAATCACTATGAACTTCTCAAGTTCCATGCATTTTCAACCTTCTTAGATTATTCTATATAGGGCAACAATTTCATTCAATTACAAAACAACTTAGCTAACTTATATCAAGCCACTAGAGTATTCTTTTTACCCATCACCAATCAAACACGGTTATCAACTCTTCATTCGTTGTTGATCATTTTCCCTAGGAATGCAAGTCGTGTATTTTAGGTATAAATATCATTTACTTAATGATTGAACATGGATAATCAAGGAGATCTATACCCATCCTCAGGCAATTACTTGACAATTCAATATACAAATGATTCTTGTCTTACAGGCATCCATCAAGTGCAATTTACTCTATAACATGGGATTAGGGTTTTTCACTTCCAACTATATATTATGAATCCATACCATTTTCAACATCAAATTTATTTGGTATAATACTAATCATGCTTATAACTCAATTAAACTAAGAAAAATTATATTTTTATGCAAAAACCTTCAAGTTTACTATTGTCAAGTAACTATTCCCTGGAATACATCATGCATAATCATATTTAGTAAAAAATTGCTAATCATGTTATAATCATCATAATCAAGTTAGTAATCAAATCACCTTACTAATTTACACATTTTCATACACACTTTTCCTTAATATTACTGTTCACGAATAGGGTTATTGAATAATTGTGAATTTCTAGTCTAGATCATGCCAAAATCATCATAAAGCATGCTTTACTGTTTTCCCTATATACAAACTCATGAAATTTCTCAAATTTCATTATTCATCTTCCCTAAAATCACTATTCATAGAACCCTAATCATACAAAATATAAATTCTTATGCCCCAAATCATGGCAAACATATTACAAATCATATATTGATTAAATTTCCTATCAAATTTAACATAAAATCCATGTAAAGTTCATCATTTCACTATTTATGAAATGGGTTTCAAACCGTAGCAAGGTAAGAACATCTAATCGAGTGAAAGTAAATAAACTTACCTCAAATTCATACATGGCTTCCATCTCCAAGCAAGAATATGGCTTCAAATCCTTAAGAACTCCTCATAAGTTCTAAAAAACTCAAGAACCCATTATCTTCAACTGCTCTCACAATCGGTTTTTAGGTTTTGGGATTCGTAAACAATGATTGAACTCTTAAGCTCCTATTTTCCAAACAAAATCAAGCCATTGGAGGTCTAGGATCAGGGTTTGGGAATGAAGATGAAGGGGAAAACAGAATGGAGGAGAAATGAAATGGAACGGGCGAAAAAGAGTAGCCAAGTGTTACAGTTTGATTACTTTTGAACTGTTTTGATTTTCATGTTATATTTCTGATGGGGTTCTGACATACTTCTAATGAGGTTCTGAGGCATTTCTTGAATACTTCTTAACTTTTGAACTTCACGCCATGTTTATAAATAGGTTCTGATATACTTTTAAGTGATTTCTGAATAATTTTTATTTGAGCATTCCCTTTAAAATATCTTCCTTTGAAGGGTTAATATAGTAATTTTATAATTTATACCTTTTATTACTTTTAGTTACTCTCCTTTATCTATTTTGATATATAAATGTTACATCACTTGGAAAGTAGCCTGTTAGTACCTTAATTCTTCACTCATTTGTTTGTTCATCATCAAAACTAAGTTATTTAATCTCATTCATCATCAAAATCAAACTTAGTAAAGGGGTTAGACTTAACATTCTTCCCCTTTTTGATGATGATAAAATATTTTAGTGATAAACCTTTGAAAAAAATGCAGAATATGCAATGTGCTTCTACTGACTTAGTGGGGCCCCCCCTGCATGAGTAAACTCCCCTTGAATGAATGCACTTAGTTATTTTTGTATGTCTATGTCTCCTATTTCTTCTATTTCTCTCTTTTCTCTCCTCCATTTTATCATAATCAAAAGGACTAAAGTCTAAAATGTAAGTAGATGGTGAAAGAGAATAACAAAGAAATTACATTAGAATGGCAAAACATGTATTCATCAGAATTATAGATAAAATTATATAGCAAGGGTAATTGAGATACATCAGAATAAAATGAGATACATCATATCAAATTGTGATACATCGAAAAAGAAACATAGCACAAAGAAGTAACATCACATGGAATAATGAATATAGTTAGAAAAGAAAGATGTGAGTTAAATATAGCAGTAGGTTAGGTTCTGGGCTGTCTAAAGTAGGTTAAAGGGAAGAAGTTAGGGAATTTAGAACAAAGAGGAATGGTGGTTGTGGAGGTAGCTTGTTGAGTGGGTTGTTTGGAAGAGGACCTAAGTTTAGATTTAGATTTTTTAATTTTAGGAGGAGGAGAAATTAAAGTGGGGTCTTTTGGAATTGTAGTGGCTAGTTCATGAGTTAAGAAGGAACTTTTATAAGTTGAAACATAATTGATATTAATACTATCTTTAAAGATCGGATCTAATAGTTTAGGAAAAGGATAGGTTGTTTCTTTAGAACGACTTTAGTGTTGGCATTTACTTTAGCCATGTATTCTTCATAATACAAAGTATAGCGAGGAGGAGAAGCCCTTTTATGAATTTTTAGAGGTGGAATTCTGGGTTTTCTCTTTGGTTTAGTTTATACTATTAGTTTTCTAGGAACAAAAGGTGGTTTTTTAGTGGTTTTCTAGATATTTTTAGAGAAGATGAGGAGGTTGGTTTCAAATAATACACCCAAATTTTGTGATGGAGTGATGAATCAGCAAGCTTTGCATAATGAAGGGAAAGGTTGTCAGCAATAGCTTGTAGATTAGCTTTAGAGTAAAATGAGAATTCTTCCTTAGTTATTAGGATGAGATTGTGAGGTCTTGAGGTAGATGGAAATGTTGTTCTAGCAGGCCTTGATGCTGGAAGCAATTGAAGAAGTTTTTTAGTATATGCATCTTGAAAAGATTCTAATTGAGGAATGTTAATTTTATGGTCTGTGGGGTGTGAGAGGAGGATCAGGGATAAGTTGGATTTTGAAAAGGGCAATTTGATCAATTATTTGTGGAAATGGTAGTACTTTAGGATGGATAATGAGGTTGTGTAATAGAAACATTTGGGAGATGATAGAATTGATATCTAATTGAGCTTTTAATTCAGAGTATTTAGTTTGATTGGATGACAAATATGAAGAAGAATATCACAATTTTCATCAATAGGTTTTGGAGGAGGTGGAGGAGTTGGAACTCTCTTCTATAGATGTGTAGGAAGTTCTTCAAATTGAGAAGAAAAAATTTGTCATGATTTTATAAGATCATAATAAGACCAGTTTAGAAAGATTGATGGTCCATGGGGAATGAAATCAATCTTACAAAGTGGTCAAGTGAGAAACCATTAATCCCTAACAAGAGTTCTATAGGGATCAAAAAGAAATTCTTCTAGCAGAATGGTAATGGTTCAATGGGTATGAATTTAGGAAAGACTAAAGAAGGTTGCGTTTGAGTGGGAGTTTGAATAATAGCTTCAGAGTGTTCAGCCTGAGGCTGGACAACTTTTGGAGCTAGAGTGAATGAATGTGAAATGGAAGATGATAAGTGTGTAGGGAAATGAATGGGTGAAGGAGATTTGTGATGTTGTTAGTAAGAGAATGGGTAGGATGGGGAATGTTGGGTTTGAGGTTGGGTTTTGATGGCTTCAATTTGAGCATTGAATGCATCTAGCTTGACCCTTCAAGCAACTCTTATAAAAGATGGAACTCTCTAGCCATTTTGTTAAATGGGCTATCAAGCTCAGTGAATTCAACATTGAGTTCCAATCGAGAATGGTCGTCAAGGGGCAGGGCAAATAATGGAAACGTTTCTCATAGAATGCAACAATATGGCAGAAAGATAGCTAGAAGCACCCGCAACATTGAGTCAACTTTTTGGCACCATGCCAGCAACTCCTATTGAATCAGACCTCTTTACTAGGCTTAATTTTGATTATGAATATATTTAACCAGCTAAGTTTTGATGATGAGCAAAAGCATTTGAATGAAAGTTTAAGCTACTAATCAATTTTTCCTATGTGTGTTAGCATAAGCAAACAACACATACAAGACTATATTAGACTAGCTTGTGAGGAAGAAAATGTGAATGCTCAAATGAGAAAGAATGACATTGAAAGAATAGTATGTGAAACAACTTCCTAATATATCTCAAAGCACTGCCAAAGTAATTCAGATAAGTCCCCAAACTTTGACAAAAACAAGGCTTCAAAATGGAGAAAATAATCTAAGTTTTATACGTAAGCAAAGAGTCGGATACTGAAGAAGCAAGTTTGGACATCATGTGATAAATATTGAAAATAGAATCAGCTTTGGATATTGCTGAACAAGAAGCCAAGACATTGGACATTGCAAAGCCATTTTTGGACATAGAACCCAGACTCGGACATCGTTGAAGATCAAAGAGAGAAACAATGTCAAGAAATCCAAGTCCTAAAATCTCAAGTGCTAAATCCCGGACATCACTATTGTTGAAGACGCATGTCTAAAATATTAATTTCAGACATGGCCAATTCAATTCTAGACATAGCCAGGATCAAGATCAAATGCAACTAGCACTAGCCCAAGTCTAAAAATTTAACTTCAAATGCAACTAGTCAACTTTGGACATGACCATTCATTTTTGGACATAGGAGAAAGAAGTCTATTGCAATTTGAGTGCCAGTCCAAGTCTGAAATATAAACTTCAAACATGCCTATTGAATCCCAAACACAACAGTTCACTTTTGGACATGGCTAAGCACAATCGGTTTCAAACTGAATGACTCAAGCAAGTTTGAGATCTTAATTTGGGATATGGAAACTAAACTTAGACGTAGTCGAATAGACTCCAGACATTCAATTTGTGAGAAAGCTACAACTAACAAAAAATCTCATTGATTTGCTCGCATTTTAATGAATGTCATCTTTTTCAATGGGAAAAATTTGAATCCAATTATAAAAGGAGTAAAGAGAGGTTGTTCAAAAGAAAGACACAAGTTAGAGACTTATAGAAGCAAAAAAGAGCATTTACTCTCAGTCGTTAAAGTTTTCTTTCAAACTCCAGGGCACAAAAAATGCCTATCTACATTCAAAGACCATTCTTTGTAAAAGCTTAAGCAAGTCTGTTACTCTATATTTATTTTGATACATTTATTTTTATTGCATTTAATTATGTACAAACTCAGCCTCTGTAAGAGACATTTCTTATTGTACATCCTTTATTGATTGGGATAGAAAGCAAGGGGCTTGCTGATCTTATATGAGTTTGTTAGTGAGCATTGAAACCAACTTGTATAAGTTTGTTGGTGAGCTTTGAAAACCAACTTCTATAAGTTTGTTGGTGAGCTTGTAAAATATAATGCCCCGCCTTCTGAAGCTTTACTCTGATAGTAACAGGAGAAACTATGATTAGAGTCTCCCCTAAACCTATCCACTTTAACCTGTACATTCAATCACAATAACCCACATATGCCTAGAATCATAGCCTGTATACATAGCAACAAAGTGTAGAAATTTACCTTGTCCTGTTTGAGAGGTGACATGTAAGAGTTAGGAGTTATGCATAGTTTACATCATTGATTCATTCACAATTTACAATTTATAGTTATATACATGCCCAATATATAACAAAAAGAGGAAAACTATTATGAGTCATGGTTTATCCCTTTCTTGAGCTCCAACCCCTTATTGGGCTCTAGCTTCCGACCTGTCAGCTAAAAACATAATAAAATAAGTGAGTTGAGGTGGCTTAGTAAGCAGGAATCAATTAAATGATAATTAACATAATGACAAGACATATAGATTATGTTAAATTATCAAATGGAACCACTGTCATGGCATTGTTCAAATTTTTTCATAGTACATCTCACCTAATATTTACCCTCTTATTAGTCTCTAAGTTATCCTTCATCATTATTATATTTGAGTCTGTGGTGGTTCATTAATATCTATTCAATTTATCATGTCCACTTTACTTGCCTTTAACCATTGCTAAGCTTGGGAGGTACTCATCAAAGTGGACTCAGCCTCAACAAAGTGGCCTAAACCACATCCAAGTGGCAACCAAGGCAAATGTAGTGATCTAAACTACAATTAAGTGGCAACCACATCCAATCCAAGTCAACTAACCTTGTCTACTCAATTAATGCACTCTAGTTCTTACTCAATTAATGTATTTTGGTTCATCCCGGCAGCCCGGCTACTACTGTTATGAGATATACGATCTCATGGCCATATAATGTATGACCTCTCACCCTCAGTGCATCCTAGGGATTGAAATTTCTCTGTCCATGCACATCGACTAATTAAAAAAGTTGCACACAATGGTCCAGAACTGGCGTCCTCACCATTATAGGCGACAAAGTCCATTCATGGGCAAAATTACAATATTAAAGATACCAACCCGTCAAGCATTCCAAAACCAAAACACATCCACAATCATTGCCAGGCATCTAACTCATATATAAAACAATGTTGCATTCATTTCATAATACAACCTGATTTCATTTTTAATCTTCAATCATTTACTAGACATCAATATAACTCAAGCTCATTTCTAATCATCAATCTCTTACCAGACCCAATGGTATACCAACTTATTTTATTGCATTCAATTTCAATCACTATTCAGCTTTTCCATTTTACTCAATAATAATCACTCATAATAATTGTTTAGTGTAATATACTATCTTCCCATTTTTCATTATCATACATTAAACACATACATCACTATATAATTATAATGAAGCAATTAATGAAATACACTAATATCATTCTAAAATATTCACTCCACTCTTGTATATATATATATAACTAAACACATGGTTTAATAAACATATGCTAATATAAGTCTATACTAACAACCTTAGTTTCTATATTCTTAATAAGATTCCATTGCCAAACCAATTGATATGTCTCCATACCTGATCTAATTATATAAATACAATTCACTTAATCATCAAACCATAATGCTTGGAATACAATCTTAAAAGAAAAACTTCATATATATCTCAAAATGTAAAACTTGCTTACCTTATACTTACTCTATAAGATGCCCATAGGATGACTTAACCTAAGAGGGGAGGGGTGAATTGGATAAATAAAATTTCATTGCTTAACCCTTGTTGGAAGATTTCCCTCTTTTCGTGCTTGTGTGTGGTGTGGCATAGGATGAACAACAAAAATAATACAATGCAAGAAGAATAAAATAAATGAACAAACACACGCACATAGACAAGAAGATTTTTATAGTGGTTCAGAACACCATCCCTACATCCACTCTTCCAAGAGCACAAACTCATTGTGCCTTGGGTTCCCATATACCCCGTACAATGGAATACATAAGTGTCCCCAACACTTCTTCTAGATTCTAGCTCCAAGGGGTATACTCAAGTGTCCCCGACACTTCTTCTAATTTTACAAGTTCACTAGGAAACTCATCCATTTCAAAGATCACAGGCAAACTTGGTAGTTTTCCTAAGCTCACTACCAACTCATACAATGTGGTTTCCTTGAGCTCACCACAAACTCTCTAATTTCAAAATTACCAAGAAATTGACACTTTAAAAAGTTTACAATGAAGTATACGGGGAGATATGATTTCTCTCTCTCTCTCTCTCTCTCTCTTTCAGCTCTCACAATAAAAAGATCTTCCCAAAATGTAAATACAATGGCCATATAAATTTTTAAATTAATGCTCATAAAGGATAGATGACGGTCTGAGCTCTTGGTCATGGGTGGAAGGATTTGCACCAAGTTGAGTACATTTGAAATGGGTTCCTTCACCACCACCAAATTATCCTACTTCTTCTCCTTAAATAACTTCTTTAGAATCTCGACTGTTGGAGAAGATGGGAGTTGATCAATGCAAAGATGAGAGCAGTATTGAATGAATAAGATCATTTGAATTTTCTGCCATTAAAGTCTAAGTCTTTCTATTTTGTCTCAAGCTGCTGCAATGCCAATCAGAGAGGAGGATGAGCTATGATAAATATATTCCTCGTTTAACTCATCACAACATTGAAAAACTTGCAATGCCACTTATTGCCGGAAATGGTGACTGGTATGTTCTGCATGATGACGGCTCAAATGCAGATGCCATTTGTATACAGTCATACAAACTGATTCTCCTCTGACACATCATGGCCTCTCCCTATCTGCATTAGTCTACCATAAGTTGCAAATGAATTCTCCCAAGGTTTGTCTGTCAAGTAGCAGATGAACTTTGATGCATATGAAGTTACACTGACTGATAGACAAACACTTCTTTGTCTGTCACAATTCCTCTAAAAGATTTGTTTGTTGATCGATCCTTTGTGTATATGCTTTATCTATTGAAGGCAACAGATTAACTTGAATGATCTGACCAATTGACAAACAGTTCCCTTAATATGAACAGATAAAGTAGGATATGCTTCCTTTGTTCTTCGACGTCTGTTGGAGGTGACAGATGAAGTTCGCTTAGTCTTGCACTAACAGAAGGGGTTTGTTCTAGCAACTTCCTTGTCTCTTCAATCTTGATCTGTCTATCTTGGCTTAGCTGAAGTTACACTCCCTTCTATATTTATATTATCATTTTTTCCTCAAACAACTGTAGTCTTCTCGTTTCTTGTATTATTATCTAGGTGGAAATTCTTCTTTCTTCCTTTGTCTGAGTATTTGATGGAGCTTTTTCTTCTTTCTTTATCTCAGACAGGCTTTGTCTGGTCAATGTAGATGGTTCAAATTTCTTGAACAGAGTTATGCTTCTTCGATGATGGCTTCATCTTCAACTCCTTTGTCTGCTAAGCCTTGAGTTGCTTCTTCATCCTTGTGCTTTTATCTTGGACAGACTGATCAGATATAAGTAGTCTACAACTTAACTTCTCTGATCATGGCTTCTCCTTTATCTTCTTACTTTGCATTTGTTTGTTGATATTACTTGTTGAGGCTGACAGACAATGCAAGCTCATTGTAGCACATCTTCGAAGCCTTATTTTTCTCCCATACTTTTGTTCATGGAAGCTTTCTATAACCTTTCTTGTTGCTTATCTTCTATTTTCTTCTTCTTCTTCTTCTACAATTTTCATCAGTTCAGCTCCTTTGGAACATAGTAGAATGTTGTGGTAGTTTGTTGCAGACAATCATTTTCCCGTACTTGAACATTTATGCACTTGCTACGTTGTTAGCTTTCATATATAATATCATAATGTATTTTATCCTCATATGATAGTGTAATTTTGTAAAGCAAGGATAATATACATTTTCATTGAATGCATAATATGAAAGCTTAAGTGATTATGGTGCTTAATAAGATTTATTATGTAGTAAAGGTTAATTAATGTTTATGATGTGCACACCATAGAGTAAGGACTGTATGCTTGTTTAATTTATCATTCACAATTATATGTTTTTATTAATTAATATTTGTTAATTCATAACCATACATATAATCATTAGAGATTTAAGCCTACAGGAATCTTAATTTAATACAAGTTTTGTTATCATCAAAATCATATATAATATAATGCTGACATACTCAAGCACTTCCTTCCACTTCAAACCTTATGTTCCCAAACTTGCTTCAAAATTTAAAGATCCTACACTAAAAACACATGTCATGTGATCATTCAACTATAACATTACTTTATAATTCATACTTACTGTATAATTTATCTAAGTTCATAACACTACCCTGTTTAGGGCTTCTTCCAAGGATCAATCTAAACCTTAATTAAAAGCTGATTATATAATCAATAATAAGGTTCAATCATGTCACATCCTTTTTAATGACATTTCATCAAACTGGTAATAGGCACTATCCAGATTTCACATTCCTAGCCAAGTTACTTTGGGATTTCTTACCCATCCTTCATATAATCATGGATAGACATGATTTATATCTCAATTATTAATCATAGCTCTTAATTCATCATTAAATAATTATTTCCCCAATTTTCAACTTCCCATATTCCTAATTTAGCTCCATAAACTATAATTTAGGAAATATATCTTGCCAAAATAGATAATTAGTGATAGAAATCAATTACCACCCACTTTTCTTCTGTTTGAATTCCCAAATCTAAGTTTTATAGCAACAACTCACTTTTTCCTTAAACTACCATGGCTCAAATTCGCCAAAATCTGGGTCTACTCAGTGCTGGAGTGATGTAGTTCACTGTGTCTTCAATTTCTCAATGATTTAACATCGAATTACACCTTAACCAGGCTTTAGCAAACAAAGGGAGACGAAGGAGGGAGGGCTAGATGTTTTTGGGATGGTTTAGGAAAGATGGAGCATTATATGCTCCTTTTTCTACGACACTCTAGCGATACATGCTTATTACTACATATGCAGCCTACATTTGTCACCTTCTGGCCGCTTTTATTATTGTAATTCCATCTAGTCGACCATCATATACAACCCATTAGTCATTAAAATTATCCATGTATTTTGGTAAATTCTTTTATATTTCTATACTTTAAATCCAACACCGTCCATTTCCAGCTTGTAATAACAGAAAACATACTCCAAATTTTTCAAGGCTTCACATAAAACAATAGGTACTTAGTAGAACTTGAGTGCAACAAGAGAGGCTAACTTAGAGAGTAAAGTAGGTACCAGGTAGGGCTGAACCACTATAAAATATCCTTGTATGTGTGTTGCATGATTTGCTATATTTACTTTCACAGTACTTTATTTTATTTGGCTAGAATTTTTCAAAAGCTCAATTCACCCCTCTTCTTGAGCTACCACCTAACGGGACCAACAATTTGTATCAGAGTAGGCTTCAATAATCAATCTTGATTATCAATTACTTTGACTGCTTGAAGTGATCCCTATGGCCAACAC
Source organism: Pouteria campechiana (assembly GCA_036873735.1). Lineage (NCBI taxonomy): Eukaryota > Viridiplantae > Streptophyta > Magnoliopsida > Ericales > Sapotaceae > Pouteria > Pouteria campechiana. The sequence continues at coordinate 14,645 of JAYJMB010036646.1, read as the reverse complement.
TATCTACAATACTACAGTTTAACACTATCCACAACACCACAGTTTAAGGACTATCAACCACCAAACCCCCATTTTTTGATGGCATCAACTATGGAAGATGTATATATAAAAAATTTTTAAGAGCCACTAACTATAAGTTATGAAAAATCATTAAAGATGGCAAGGAGAGTAACAAAACAAAAATTATAATTCATATCCTAAAAAGAAAATAGAAACAGCAACAACAAAAACTTCAACAAAAAGAAGAAAGAACTTATAGCATAGTAAATGATTGAAAATATGCTACATGAAAGTGCAAGTGAATGTGAGGATGAACACGAAGCAAAATTCAGCAGATTGTCGTCTACAAAGAAGATCAAGGAGAATACCACACCGGAATCAGCTTCATGGCCATCCATGAAGATGAAGTAACTTCTACACTTGAATCTCAAAGTTTCCTTGATGAATTAGAAAGTTTGTATGTAAATTTCAAGGCTTTAAAAGCCAAATATAAAGAAACAAAGTGGGAGCTATCGAAAGTAACCAATGAATGCTCCGATTTGAAAGATGAAAATAACAAGGTCATGATAATCAATGTACCATTTAAGAATTTGAGCAGGTTAAGGCTGAAAATAATGCCCTAAGAAAGACCATAATCTTCATGTCTAGAATGAAACAAAAGAGTTAAGGTGGTCAACAATATAAGAAAAATAACTATAATTCTAAAAGAAAACAAAGGACCAAACAAACCATGGTTTGGATTCCTAAGACAGTTGTAGATGTAGTAAATACAATTCAATCTCCCAACATTAAAATAGTGGCACTCAAGAAGCAATGGGTACCAAAATTTACTCCAACAAACCTCTTGGACCCAATCCCAAATGGGTACCAAAGATTAAAGCCTAATCTTGTCATTGCAGGTGTGTCTGAGAGTGACAAGAAGTAGCATGTGTTACATTAACAATGGTTGCTCAAGACACATGATAGGGGAGAAGGAGCTGTTCATTGAATTGAAAGAAAAATGTGGTGGCATAGTTACCTTCGGAGATAATGGGAAAGGTAGAGTGGTACTAAAGTATAACCTTCTAAGTGTTAATCAGTTTTGTGATCGTGGTTACAAGGTTATGTTTTAATCTCACATTTGTTCAGTCTTAAACTAGAATGACTCCGTTGTAGTTCTAGGAAAAAGGCATGAAAATGTGTATATAGTAGAATTATTTTATATCCAAGCTAAGTGCCTTGTTATTCATGATAAGTCCCTACTATGGCATAGAAGATTGGAACATGTCAACAAAGATATGATAGAAAGACTATACCAAAAGGAAAAAGAGTCTTTCAAATCAAACAAAAAACTATACACAACTAAACCACTTCAATTGCTACATATGGACTTAGTGGGGCTAATGAGAACTAGAAGTCTTGGAGGAAAACATTACGCATATGTCATTGTTGATGACTATATTAGATATAGCTAGGTAATGTTTCTTGCATCCAAATATGAGGCTTTTTCCTCCTTTGAAGTCTTTTCCAAGGGAGCACAAAATGAATAAAGTCCTCATATTGTTGCCATTAGGAGTGATCATAGTTGAGAGTTTGAAACCCATTAGTTCACAGCCTACTATGAAAATAATGGTATCTTTCAAACTTTCTCTAAACGGAGAACACCCTAGTAGAATGGAGTAGTAGAGAGGAAAAATAAAACCTTACAAAAAATGGTGAGGACCATGTTGAGTAAATATAATCTGCCAAAATATTTTTGGATTGAAGCTATGAGTACCGCTTATTTTTATGATCAATAGAATTCATACTAGACCTATATACAACAAAACTTCATTTGAGTTGTATTATGGTAAGAAGCCTATTATATCATTTTCCCATACTTTTGGTTATAGATGTTTTATTCTTAACAATGAAAAGGGAAACCTTGGAAAGTTTGATAGTAAATCTTATGAAGGCAAAGCATTTAGAATTTACAATTTGAGTAGTAGAGCTATAGAAGAGTCTATTCATGTTAAGTTTAATGAATCATCCAACTACTTGAAAAGATCAAAGAATTTTATGATGAAGCAGATAGACTTACAATAAACATGGAGAGGATAAACTTGCAAAACCAAGATAAACAAACTCCATAAGCAAAATTAGCAAAGGATGGAGTAGAAAAATAGTTTGAATCATCCACTAGTAAGGTATATGATGAAGGTAACTCTTCTCTTCCTAGAGATTGGAGATTCATGCTTGATCATCCTAAAAACCAAGTAATTGGTGATGTGTATGATAGAGTTTGGACTAGATCATCTTATCACCAAATATGTGGTAATTTTGCCTTCATTTTTCAATTAGAGCCAACTTGCATAGACCATGCATTAGCAGATAAGAACTAGATTTTACCCATGTAAGAAGAATTGAACCAATTTAAAAAAATTGGCATGTGGACTTTAGTTTCAAAATCAAATCACCAATCTATTATAGGAACCAAATGGGTCTTTAGGAACAAACTTGATGAATCTAGTTTAGTAGTAAGGAATAACACAAGATTAGTAGCAAAGGGGTACTGTCAAGAAGGGATACACTTTGATGAATCATACTCACCTATTGATAGGGTAGAAGCCATAAGAATGCTATTGGAATTTGCATCTTTCATGAACTTTAAACTTTACAAGATGGATGTTAAATCTACATTTTTTAATGGTTTCATTAATGAAGAAGTTTTCTCATGATTCCAACCATATCTTCAAACTTAAGAAATCCCTTTATGGATTGAAGCAAGATCCTAGAGCATGGTATGAGAGGCAAAGTAGATTTTTAATTGAGAAAGTATTCTCACGGGGTAAAGTAGATACCACACTTTTCATCAAGCATGCTATGAAAAATAATCTAATTATGCAAATCTATATTAATGATATTGTATTTGGAGCTACTAATGAAAATCTTTTTCAAGAGTTTTCTAAGTTAATGCTGAGTTTAATGAGAGAATTAAACTTCTTTTTAGGACTGCAAGTGAAGCAGATGAAAGAAGGAATCTTCATTCATCAAACTAAATACACAAAAGAACTGCTAAAAAAATTTAACCTTGAGGATGAAAGAGGGTATGGAACTCTAATGATCACTTTCATCAAATTGGACAAAGACTAGAAAGTTAAATCTTTTTGCCAAAAGTTTTATAGAAGCATGATAGGATCTCTATTGTATCTTACTGTAAGTAGGCCAAACATTATATTTAGTGTATGCATGTGTGCTAGATTCTAGTTGGATCCTAGAAAATTACATCTTATTACTATTAAAAGAATCTTTAGATACCTCTTAGTCACTCCAAACCTTCATTTATGGTATCCAATTGGTTCAGATTTTGAGTTAGTTAGGTACTCTGATTCTGATTTTGTCAGTTATAAAGTAAATAGGAAGATTGCCTCAGGTACTTGTCAGTTTCTTGGAAGCATGATTATATCATGGTTCTCCAAGAAGTAGACATCTGTTACACTATCAACTGTCGAGGATGAACATGTTGCAGTTGGAATTTGTTATGCACAGATTCTCTAGATGAAACAACAGCTGGGACACTATGGTTTGAAATATTTTTGATATGCTCATTCGATGTGATAATACTAATGCTGTAAATCTGACTAAGAATCCTGTTATGCATTCCAAATCTAAGCATATAGAAATCAAGCACTATTTCATTAGAGATCATGTCCTGAATCACAATGTCTATTTAGAATTCGTACCAATTGAAAAATAGTTAGCAGACATTTTGACTAAGACATTCCCAGAAGAGAGATTTTGTGTGATTAGGAGGGAATTAGGAGTGATAGATCCATTTGCATAATGAAAATATTTTGATAATCACTTTACGTTTGCATTCACATGATCTTAATGATTATCCCAATTGTTGAAGGCCATATATGTGTGTATGCTATGTTAGTAAGAACATTTGAGACAGCTTTTTCTAACACAATCTCAAACTTGATGAAACTTCACTTCATAATATCCTTTTCATGTCCAAAATCATATTTCTAGACATAGCCATTCATGTCTAAAATCACAATTCTAGACTTTGTGACATACTATTTTCAAACGTAATTCTTCATGTCCAAAATTATATTTCTGGACTTTGCCATATTCTTTCTATGTCCGAAACTTTAAGTCCTATTGATTATTTTCTTAAAATGCTTAAACTCCCATTTTTTATACTAAGTCTCATTTTCTCACATGAATTAAAATAGTTCTCGCTAGCATGTTTATCCCTTGACCAACTTTAGTAAACATTTATTGAAGATTTCATCAAGAATATGATGGAACCTCATAGAAACACCCTAGCAACTTCCCAATGTTAGCAACAATGCCTATATAACTCATCCTCATCCATTCATTGCTAAGGCAAGAATGAAAACAAGAGAGAACTTAGTCTGTGTGATAGAGATCATGAACAGAGATAGAAAAAGTGAGATGTGTGCAGAAGAGAATTCATTAAAGGGAAGCAAAAGTGCACAAAATAGTGGTTTAAGTTGTTTTGGATTGAAACTAGTTCTTCTATTTGATTTGCTAGATTTTGTGATGTTTCTAAAGAAAAATATAAGGAGCTTAAATGGATATCTATAAGAAATATAATGGTCTTCAGAGATTATGAAGATCATTTTATGCAAGTCCAAAGGCTAGACTATCCAAGTTACCATCTTTCAAAGCCGAAGATTAGGAGGGAGAAGCAACACTAGGAGTAACCCGCTTCTTCCTCGTCCAAAACTTTGAGTCCTTTGATGTGACCTTCAAACATAATGGATGCATGCCTATGCATGATTCTAGACATTTCGATTGATTATAATTGGGCTCCACCACAATCTCTCTGATCCCACCTTTTCTTTCATCCATCCATTCCTACTACACCCTTTCACTATTAGATAAGCTATCCACTTGTACTAAAATATTTTTGAGTGTATCTCTATTTGTAACTCTGTTTATACTAAAATATAATGAAATAAATGCAATTTCTTTGTTATGACCAATTTCGTGTATTTCATTGGACATTTTTCATTATACCTTTTTGATAGTGACAAAAAGGGAGAGAATAAGTGAAAAGGGAGAATATGATTGTATGTTTGACAAAAGGAGGAGAATAAGTTGTATGCTTGTATAGGGAGAACATTAGGTTATCTGATTGCCTATTTGTATGCCTATATGATTAGAACCAAGTGCACTCACTTAAGGGGAGGATGCACTAAGTCAGGGGGAGCTATGCTATGTATGACTTATCCATATTTAGTTCCCCTTTATGTTCATGTTTTACCTATTTGAAAGGTAATTCACTTAGTTGTTTTGTCATCATCAAAACGGGGGAGGTTGTTGAACCAAACTTCTTTACTAGGCTTGATTTTGATGATAAATATATTTAACCAACTAAGTTTTGATGATAAGAAAAAGCACATGAATGAAAGTTTAAGTTACTAATCAATGTTTTCCAAGTGTGCAGTAATGAAAATGTATTAGGCAAATAGCATAAGTGGATAGCACAAACAATGTTTGTCCCATGTAATAGATATCTTAAGAGGGGAGGGGTGAATTGAATATAGGAAAATTATGACCAAATAAAAATTAATGAGTTAAGCAAAAGTAGTGATGCAACACATATATGATTTTCATATTTGTTTGTTCAGTCATAGTGTCTACTTCACTTCCAAGTTTAGCTTCTCTTAGCAATTCTTATTTCAGAAAGTAATTGTGTTTGTAAGATATGTGAAATGTAATGATGAGATAGTTACATACAAAGTAAAGTAATTAAGTAGATAATACACATAACAATTTTTATAGTGGTTTTGGAACCTCGTCCCTACATCCACCCTTCCAAGAGCACACACTCATTGTTCCTTGGGTTCTACTATATCCCACATAATGGAAATACAAAAGTGCTCCCAGAACTTTTCTGGAATCTAGCACTAGGTAGTGTAAATAGTGTTCTCAACACCCTTCAAGATTCTAGCTCCAGGGGGCATAAACATAGTACTCCTAGCACTCTTCTGGTTTTCATAAGCTCATTAGGAAACTCACTAGTTTTAAAGATCACCAGCAAACTTGTTAGTTTTTCAGGGCTCACCAACAACTCTTATAATGTGATTTTCTTGAGCTCACCATAAACTTGCATAGCTAATTAACAACACTTGTTTTGCACATTGCTTTACCTCTTTTACTAGGCTAATTTGTACATACTTTGAGCACAAATAAAATGATAGCTCTTTGAAGCACATTAGATATCATTGCTCCAGATATATGATTAAGATAGTTCTTTTAGGCTCATTGTCTGTTAGCTCAATGGATATTGAATATTTAGAAGGAAGCATAGTTTAATTGAGAGAAGTTACTAGTTTAAACTCTATTCTCATTTTTCTCTCAGCTTTCTCAACTTTCTTCATTGACATTGTACTACCTTTATATTGCTTTAGAATTTTTGTTCATTGAAGGTAGTTGGCTTTCTTTGAATGTTGAAGACTATTCTGAGTTTTCTCCCATTGAAAAGCCATCTTTTTGATAAACTCGGTGTAGCAGGAAAGCTTGTAATGCCGTTCTTGAAGAAGATGCCTTTCTAGTTTTAGCAAACACTAAATAAAGAATTTTTTGCATGACTGACTCTTTCATCATTTTGAAAAGATGCTCATTAAGCCTAAAGGAATGCAACCCCTGAGAGTTGCAATCTTTGTTAAAGTGAAGACTACTTTCCTTTGAATTTCTTTCCATCTTCAGCTAAGCTCGATTTGTCCAATTTGTTTAATAGAATCTACTTTAAATGAAATCTTGACTGGAGAGTGTATTCAGCAATGTTTGCTACAAGTACCTTCTACTCGCCATGATATGCATAGAGATTCAACCATAGTTTATTTGAGGACTTTGTTTAATCGAGTCCTAGATTGTCTCTTGTAAGTAACAGACAAATTGGCTCTGAATAGATCCACATAATAGACAATTTCATCTTTGTAAATTTATTTGAGATCATTATAGCATTTTACTTCATCTTCTAGTTTGTCTATTATAAGTGACAGACAAATTTCATAGGCACAGATAAAATTCTTCTCTTTACTATTATCAGACGAAGTTTTCTCACCAGACAAAGTTTCTTTTAGCAGACAAAGTAACTTTGTCTGTCGATTTATCTATTGTAAGTAACAGACAATGTTTGTTAGTGTGAATAAGGCTTCTTCATAGAAGATAAAATGACTTTGTCTATTGGTTTGTCTATAGAGAGTTGCAGACAAAGTTACAAGGCTCAAACAAAGTTCTTCAACTAGTTCATCGGTTGGTTTGTCTATGTAAGTAATAGACAAATTGACAAGCCACAAACAAATCCTTTTCTCAGTAGTTCATCTATTGGTTTATTTGTTACAAGTAATAGATGAATCATGTAGATGCATAGACAAATATTTTTTCAGAGGTTCATCTAATGGTTTGTCTATGACATATGAAGTTGTAGATGAAGATGGGAGACAAAGTTATTCATCTGTGACTGTTATGTCACTTCTAATTTGTCTTCTATATCTTTTATGAAGGATTGTAGACAAGTTCCTTGATCTTCTTCAATTTTAAATACACTTTATATGAGAGATAAATGCTTGAATAATTCAACTTCATTTTTAGCTCTTCATTTGTCTGAGTTAAGCTTTGTTTCATCTCTACTTTCGCAAAATGAATTTGTCTTTGTTTTGTAGATAGATGTTGAGTATAAGCAGTTTATCTAACTTTATCCATGGAATGATTTGTCTAAATCTTTCTAAGGTAGATGCTATTTGATACTGACTTTATCTATAGAAGATTTATTCAGTCACTCATTAAGGCTTGAACGTCATATTTACAGATGCTCTTTGTGGCTTCTTTTCAAAGTTTCAGTGCCATTTTTTCTGAGCATTATTATCTTCTTTTGGTGTAGTGGATCTTGCTTACTGATGTATTCTCTGTATACATTGTCCACTCCATTTGAGTTATTTTCCAATACATAATTTATATCTGTCTCTATAATACTTGGGAACATAACTATTAGTACCACAAATAATCACTCATTTGTTGTTGCTCATCATCAAAATCTAGTTATTTTCCATATATATCATTTGATTCAACATACAATACTATATCAGAGACAAGATCCACTAACATATGAGAAAGAAAATATGAATGCTCTAATTAGAAAGAATGACACTAAAACTTGGAAGAACAGTGTGTGAAACAACTTCCTAATATGTCTCAAAGCACTGCAAAAGTAATTTAGATAAGTGCTTAAACTCAAACAAAAACAAGGCTTCAAAATGTAGAAAACAATCTTTTTATTTCAAATGAAGAAAACAATCTAAGTTCTAGACTCAAACAAAGAGTCAAACACTAAAGAAACAAGTTTGGACACCACGTGACCAATCTTGTACATAGAATCAGTTTTAGATATTACTGGACAAGAAGCCAAGATGATGGACATTGCAAAGCCAATCTCAAACATAGAATCGAGACTTAGACACTATTGAAGAATGAAGAAAAAAACCAAGCATGTCAAGAAGTCCAAGTCCAAAAATCTCAAGTGTTAAATCCTGGTCATCACTATTGCTGAAGAGGTGTGTTTGAAATATTAGCTTTGGACATGGCCAACTCAATTCTGGACATAGCTAGGATTAAGCCATGCGACCAAATGAAACTAGCACTAGTCTAAGTCTAAAAGTTTAACTTTCAACATGACTATTCAACTCTAGACATGGTGATTCATTTTCAGACATAAGAGAATGAAGTCTGTTGCAAGTTAAGCGCTAGTCTAAGTCCAAAATATTAACTTTGGACATAACTATTCAATCGAAGATATGATAGTTCATTTTTAGACATGGCTAAGCATAATCAGTTTCAAACTGAATGACTCAAGCAAGTTCGAGATCCTAATTCAGAACATGGAAACTGAACTCAAACATGGTTGAATAGACTTCAGAGACAAAAATCTATGAGAAAACTACAAGGGGCCAAAATTCCTATCGATTCACTCGCATTTAATAAATGTCATCTTCTCCAAAGGGTAGAATTTGAATCCAATTATAAAAGGAGTAAAGAGAGGCTATTCAAAAGAGAGACACAAGTTAGAGAATTATAGAAGAAAAACTAGAGCAATTACTCTTAAACATTAAAGTTTTCTTCCAAACTCCATGATAAGAATACAAAATGTCATATTTTATTCCTTTAATAATTAATAATGTACCCTTATCTGACTCCTATATGCACTCATTATTCTTATATTTTGATTTAGGAGACAGTTGGAGTGGTTAAGTGCAAAAAGAAGATGAATGTGGAGTAACACTACTTTGATTCCATTTCTGGTACTAATGTAGACTGATATAGGATAAGTGGTCAACATCAAAGTTAAAGCACTTGAAGTTATATTTTTAAAAAATCAAGAATAATATAATTCTAAGATTGTATAAGGAAGTTATTGATGAAACAATGAATACCTCTCTGGGTGGGTAGCAAGTTTATGCCACTAGCTCCACTTTGAAGAACGTTTACATTTATAGGCTTATTCAACTCATGTGATCAACAAAAAAGATGTAGATATTAAAGTTATATGACTAATGAAAAAAGAATCATATAATTTTGAGTTCATACAAGGAAGTTATAGTCACAACAGTCAAAGTATCTTCTGATGGATAGCAAATCGGACCCATGTTCACTCAACCTGCCCCACTGGACAATAAGGCAACACTGGATTACATCCACAATCTTTTGAGTTATATTTTATTTATGAAAATTTCCTATTTTTAAGCTATTTTAGAAAGTTTTTAGGCAGTTTTTGCTTCCTAAAACTTTAGGGCTCTTTTGCTATGAGTTTGAGGAGGACTTTTTGGCGGCTTTCAACAGAGAATCTTCTTCTTCTCTCTTTTTTATTTTATTTTATTTTTAATTCATGGCCCTGCATGGCTAAACTTTTATTCTTGGATTAAGGAGACAGAACCCTCAAAATCTATATACTTAATTTGTTTTAATTGTTCAATTTATACTTTGAGTATTGAATGTTCTTCTTTGTTCATGATTATGATTGTTATGTTTAAGTGCTAGGAGATCTACTTATTTATTATTCATTGCAATCTATTGCTATATTAGATATCAAATCCATAATTGTTTGATCCCTCTAATCTGTGAAGCAACTAGGGTTTGATAATTTGTTACATTTGTATTTATTAAATCTTAGGAAGAATATTTGACTAAATTAAATGTAACCGCGTGTGCTTGTGTTGTTTAGCTTCATCAATCTCTATAAATCTTAAGGCTATTATTGGATTAAATCTCTAGCTCATGTTTGAGGTTATTTATTAGCTAGGGTTAATTGGATTTCATGTTTCTAATCAACTATGTTGAAGAAGAGATAGAAAAAATAATTCTAATGGTGAATATTCAAAGTATGATTGATTTATAATTGCATCAATAATTAGTTATGAGATTCTGATGGTAGATTTTGACTTGAACTAAGGTTTTCTTCTTTGATAAATTTCTTTTATAACACTTTCTTCATTACATTCAAAACCCCCCTTTCTTATTCACGTTGCATAAAATAAAGTTAGATACTCCTCATGGGATCAACCCTTATTCACACTACTACAAGTAATTTAATTAGAGTAAGGTTCTAAATTCGGTTGCCTATGACAACACACCACTCCACAGCACAAAATGCCTATTTGCATTCCACTGATACTCTTTGCAAAAGCTTATAGGATTCTGTTACTCTATATTTATTGTTATACAATTATTTTTGTTGCATTTAACTATGTATAAGCTCAACCCATGTAAGTGACATTTCTTGTTGTACGTCCCTATTGATTGGGATAGCAAGCAAGGGGTTTGTTGATCTTGTATAAATTTGTTGGTGAGCTTTGAAAACCAATGTATATGAGTTTTCAGTGAGCTTGTAAAACCAATAGGTGTTTAATGGAACCTAAGTGTAGCAAGAGAGGCTGATTTAGAGAGTGGAGTAGGTACCAGGCAAGGCCAAACCACTATAAAATATCCTTGTATGTTTGCTGTGTGATTTGCTATGTTTACTTTCTCAACATGTTGTTTTATTTGACCAAAAATTTTTGAAAGCTCAATTCACCCTCACTTCCTGAGCTACCACCTAACGGGACCAATAGCTCCAACAAAACCTATCAAAAAGACCATGAATCTATCACTAAAAGTAGTGTTATCTACAAATCTATTTGTTAAGCATTCTGCCATGGATCCACCCTCTAGGATAGTGCCCCAGTGGAACTTATATGTGGATGACTCATTAAATAAAGAAGGGGTAGGGGCAAGCCTTATCTTATAGGGCCCTTAAGAACTTTAATCGAATATTTGCTATAATTAAGGTTTCCAGATAGGGCCCTTAAGTAACTTTAATCAAATATTTGCTACAATTCAGGTTTCTAGCCACTAATAACAAGGTTGAATACAAAGCATTATTGGCAGGACTTAAAATCACACAAAAGTTCAAAATCCAAAAACTAATCATATATTGTGATTCCTAGTCAGTGGTGAAACAACTAATGGGAGAATATGAACCAAAAGAGCTAGTAATGATACAATATTTGTTAGCTACCTAAACAATGCTAAAATGGATCCTCGACATAACCATTATTCAAATTCCAAGAGAGAGGAATAGCAGGCAAACATATTATCAAGATTGGCCACAACACCATCATTTGCTTTCCAGAGAACCATCTTAATGGAACATCTTGCTAGCCCGAACATCATAGAACTTGAATAGATGACAATAGAAAACTATGAACCCTCTTAGATGGACCCCTTACATGCATATTTGAAGAAAGGAGAAAAACCGGCAAATCCATTGGAGGCAAAAAAGTTAGCCCATTTTGCAGCCAAATTCATGTATATAGATGATAAGTTATATCGAAGAGGCCACTATTGGTCCTATTCTAATGGTAGCTAGGGGGGGGGGGAGGGGGTGAATTGAGCTTTTAAAAATTTTAGCCAAGTTTATGATTAAAGTGCTGAAAGAATAAAAACAAATCACATAACACAAGGCAATGGTATTTCTATAGTGGTTTGGCCCAACACAGTACCTACTTCACTCTCTAAGTTAGCCTCACTTACTGCACTCAGGTTTCACTAATCACTCATTAGTTTTACAAGCTCACCAAAAAACTTTACACACATTGGTTTCCAAGCTCACCAACTAACTTATACAACTGTTGATTTCCATGTTAACCAATAAACTTATACACAATCAGCAAGCCTCTGACTTGCTGTCCCAAATCAAATGAAAGATGTACAATAGAAATGCCTTTTACAAAGGCAAAGATGTAAATAAATTTAAAGTAATAAGAATAAAAGATTTTAGTGTAAAGCTCAAATAATTCAAACTCCAGAGAGTTATTGTAGAGGTTGAGCTTTGAATGCAAATTGACATTTCATACAATTGACTTGAATGCTTCTTGGAAGAAAAAACTTTATGGAGAGTAACTTCTCTATAAGTTCTTTCAACAACTTTTGTGTATTTTCTCTAAATCTTGGAATGACCTCTCTTTACTACTTTTAAACTTGGATTCAAAAATTGCCCATTGGAGAAGACTGTGTTCATTAAATGCAAGCAAATCACTAGGATTTTCCAATTGTTGTGGCATTTTCATGATTTCACAATGTTTGGAATGATTTTATCTAAGACGGAAGAAGAGCTCTTTGTTGGAAACTTGTGTTGTTGGAATCGTTCATAATTTTGGACTAAATGAAATAATAATTCTGAACATAGATTGTGTGATCTTTGCATCAAAGACAAATTGGCTTTGTCTATATTTCTTTGGTCTATCCAAGATAAGTTATTTCACATGTATGCAATAACTTTAGACAGCGCAAGATTGCTCTGTCTTGGCTTGGCTTCATCTGAAATACTTCATTTTGTCTAAAGTAGCTTCTAGATTGACTAATATGAAGTGGATTGCTTGGCTACGTGAGAACTTTAGCTTCGTCTTAAATGAGTTGGTAATGTCCAAAATAATAATTTTAGAATGTATGAAGCTTGTATACTAATTGGATTGATGCTTGGGACAAATCCTATTTCAAATTAAGAGACATGATGTAGACTAATTTTGGAACGAGTTGGGTTTGTCCAAAAGAACATTTTCTTTTGAAGTATGTTTTGAAGACTTACTTTTATCCAAACTTAGGCATCTATGTTATTGGCTACCAGGTTTGTCCGAAACAACAATTTCTTTCGAAGTATGTTTTGAACTCTTGCTTTTATCCAAACTTGGGCATCTATGTTATTAGCTTTGGCAGCTTCCAAAGTGACTTTGAAACCCATGAATGATGCCAGACATGTCCTTAACTATGGATTTTTGTTTTAGGTGCTTGAATTATATCTCTTTGAGAATTTGCATTTTGTTCCTTTGATTACTGGTGGAACTTGTCTCTGATATTATCTTTTATGCTTTGTCCAATTAATTCAAGTTATTTTCCTGATTATATAGGTTGTTACTACACGCTTAGGAAAATAATAGTCAGTAACTTAGCCATTCACTCATATGCTTTTGCTCATCATCAAACTTAGCTGGTTAACTAGATCATCATCAAAATCAAACTAAGTGAAGGGGGTTTGGTTCAACATCCACACACACTTGTACCTTTGTTGTGTAATCGATAGAGAGGGAAGGAAAATCCTTAAGCAAATACATGAAGGGGAATGTTCGAATCATGTGGGGGACCAAAACTCCTGTATTCAAGAACATCAGAAAAGGATATTACTGGCCCACTATAGCGAAAAAATCAAAAGAATATGTTACAAATGTAACAATTGCCAAAAGCATGCTAATATCCCCAGGCTTTCAACAACCAAGCTTTCAACTATTAGTAGCCATGGGTAATTGATATTCTGGCCCATTCTCGGTGATAGGTAGAAGATAGTACATATTTGTCATTGTAGACTACTTCACAAAATGGATAAAAGCCAAGGCTACCCAATCTATTTTAGTTGAGCAAGAAAAAAAATTTATCATGGGAAGCATAACGTGAAGGTTCAGAGTGTGAGGGTCTTAATCATAAATAATGGAACCCAATTTGGAGGCAAGTCATTCCTAGCATTTTGTGCCTCCTATGTAATTTAGTAGAAATTCTCCTCATAGCACATTCGCAAACCAACAAACTAGTAGGAGCCATAAACAAAGGCATCATAAATGGGTTAAGAAAGAAGATAGAGTGATCTAGGAGCAGCTGGTACCATGGGCTTCCAAAAGTATTATGGGCACTAAGAACAATGCCATTCCAAAAAGGTCTATGGGCGAGACACCATTCATGCTAACTTATAGATCTGAAGCCATGATTCTAATAGAACTGCAAATTCTTTCTGTCAGACATAGAAATTTGATCCAAGACTAAATGATGAGGCATTAGAAACAAATCTAGACCTACTGGAGGAAACAAGGCTCTATGTCCAAGTTAGATAATATTACAACCATAGATCAAGGCTCAAGATTTTAGAGAAGGAGACCTTGTCTAGTAAGAGGCAATTATTTACAACCCTAATCATTGTTTGAGATCGCTGAAAATCGATCAGATCAGGCATAGTAAATGATGAGGAAGAAATAAATGCAAATGGAATGACATGACCAAAATTGGTCGCCTTTGGAAAATACCAAAGGAATTTTCCATTATTATTAATTTTCCTCAAATAATTACACTTG